>JAQGAK010000018.1:0-254060 GCA_034696945.1 Lipothrix lubbocki | reverse complement strand
GCAGTCTCCGTTGCCCGTGCAAAAAGGTCGAACAGGGAATGAGAACGGAGGATTGTTAGGTGTTCTCGTGTATTTTCCCAGAGCTGGAGCGGACAGCCAGAGAGCTCCTAACTCTACCACCTCTCCGCTCAAGCTCTGAGGCGAGACTACATCCTACATTAAATATCGACATGTCAATAAACTACAATCCACGCCTGACTTCCAAAGATTTGGTTTGAACTTTTGTTGATCAAATTATCAAATATCACAAAAATAATGTAAAATAACAAGAGTAGAAATAATATGTACGAAGAAAATGGTTTTAAGATGGTTTATGAAATCTTACAATAATAATAATTTATTGGTATTGACTACCCAGTAAGTTAATTTTTTATTGGAAATTGTATCCCAAGCCTTCTACAATTTGCAAGAGCTATGATTAGTTATTTATAACTATTCCGCTGATTGAGTTTGTACTATCTCAAAAACGCGAACGTGAATTTTATGAATCAATTTTGTGGAAAACTACATTTTTTGATTATGTACTAAAGGTGTAATAATAATGTTGCTGTACCCATTTTAATAAGACAGTGGACTCCTGTTCCAGAATGTTCGTCTATAAATTTCTGCCCCGTCCTGTTACAAAAAAATATTTTTTAAATTTGCAAATTACGGCACACCAAATATCAAAATACAGAAAGTAAGTTCAACACAAACAAACGAAAGAGTCTCCGACAGAAATGCACAACTTCACAATTTTACAAAAATCTGTCCAGTCCAGAGACTGCGGTGTAACACCTGGGTGTGTAATGTTTCCTTCATGAAGCATCCTTCAGTATTTATTGTTGTCTTAGGAGCATTTTCTTAATTAACCTATTAACGGAAGACGAGATAGGCATTAAGATACATGTATGGACATTAAGAAGTAAATATTTACGAAGGTATATTTCACAACAGATATATTGACAATAATAATTGTCACATTACATAAATTATACAAACAGATTCAAAGGTTCCATACATACCTAAGTATATTAGCTTCTGCGTGAGTTACGTCGTGAGTTACCTCATCACCCACCAAAATGGATGGGTACATATGTTTGGGATTTCTACATAGCATTAAACTTCCATGTTAACCGGGAAAGTACGTTGACGGGAAAACTTTTATTTTCTCTAAATTATTGCGGGTGCTGATTATCGTGTAGTTTCCTTTACGGACTTTCACGAATAATGTTAGCTTACTAGGCGAGCATCTTTACAGGAAATAAGGAATGTGATAATAATAATTCAAAATGTTATGAGGAATGCTTAAAATGATAATGACAAATTAATTAGGCGGGGAAAAGCCATTATTTTATTTCATTTAGTTCATTATTATTATTTAGTTAATTTAGTTTTGGTTCTCTAGATTTTATGTTCTGAAACTCCTTGTAAAAATCAGTGCGGAAAAGTAATTTGGGTAAAGAGGGTTATTATCAGTATTAAGAAAGTTCATTATGCAGTAACAGTCATTCATCATATATGTAAATCTCACATATAATTGTTATTTAGAAACATACTACAGTTAGTACATATGTTAGCATGAGTAAAAAGGCAATTATTATACATATGTATAATACAGTTACAATACAGCTCATAGTTATTAGTACTAATATAAATTACTTTGAATGGTGAAATTAGAAAGGCGACAGGTATTTTACGTATAAGTAAACCCTAACTATAATCACAAATTACAGGAGCGGGAATCTAGGAAATCTCATTATTTAGGAATTGGGAATACTATTAGGTCGACCTGTAATTTCTCATATACAGGAGCACCACATATGCACTTAACCTCGGAACTGTAAGACATATGTATATACACAGAAAGCATTGCCCACGAATGAAGATAAAAATAAATTTCTGGAAATTCTAGTCCAGAACCTCACTTAATGACACTCAGAGGACGGGTCAAGAAGTATCAACTCAACCTCAAATATATTGTTCAATTTAGGTATGTACAAGAATAAGAAACATTAAATAATAAGCCTTGCCAACACATCACACGAATACTTCCACAAAATCTTTCTATTTATATGAACCTATATATATACTATTTATATATTTATTTATATAGATATTATATGTACATTCTAAATACGTGCAGATACATGCATCCATTAGCATGAATGTACACTCCTATACAGCTCCCTTGAACCTTCTATGTCCTTACTTCTCAGAAATTTGTCACAAATTTTCCACTCAATGTAGTTATTCTTAGCTGAAAAATTTTGCTAGTCTCGGAAGCTACATATGTCGCATCATCATATATGGAAATAAGGCCGAAAACCAAAGCCACCCCACCACACGTGGACGTTCACTATTTTAACTTCAGAAGTATGTAGACAAAATTAAATTGGAATTTGACCTAAATTTTGAGCCACCCGTTCCTTGGAAATTAATCCGAGTAATTTTACTGAACTTTCCCAAGTAAGTTCATTTGAAAATTCTTGGTGCATAATTTCCTGGAATATTGGATTTCATACAATAGAGCTTGTATGGCAGCGTTTTAATACAATTCAGCTTATATGGGGAATATTTAAATACAATGAAGCTTGAATGAGATATATTTTAATGAAATTGAGCTTAAATGAGAGGAGCTTACTGGGAAATATCTGTATTTTAATAAAATGCGAAATGCTTTTATAAAATGGATTACATGGCAAATATTTATAAAATAGGAACTTAAATGATAAGTATTTCCATAAAATAAAGCTTAAAGGACAAATATTTTTTTTAAATATCTTAAATGGTAAATATTTAATTAAATGATACAAATTTCCATATGGTAAATATTTTTAATTGAACGGTAAATATTTAATAAAAATATGGTAAATATTTTTAATTGAACGGAAAATATTTAATAAAAATATGGTAAATATTTTAATTTAACGGTAAATATTTAATAAAAATATAGTAAATATTTTAATTGAACAATAAATATTTAATAAAAATATGGTAAATATTTTAATTGAACGGTAAATATTTAATAAAAATATGGTAAATATTTTAATTGAACGGTAAATATTTAATAAAAATATGGTAAATATTTTTATACAATGATAATAAATATTTTAGTAAAATGACGTTGCGATTTTACATGAAATGATCTAACAAGCTAACTACTACTTATTTATTACATCAATTTCATATAAGTATTAAGTAGGTATTATTTAAAAAACCTTCCTATTGCCATATTTTGCTTCCGTGAGTAAATTAGGAAAACTTGAGAATTCCTTGGAATGACGTCACGAAAAAACCGCCAGATTCAATATTTTATCCACGTACAGCTCATTTGAGCTCATTCATTCATTTCATTTCCTTCTTTCTCATCTCATTGTCTTTCGCAATTCGCAACTCATTTACTTTTACAAGTTTTACAAACGAGTCGCATTAGTTGATAGTTAAAGCAAATAATTTTTTTTCAATTTAGAGACCCTTTTATTCCATTTTATCCTTAGAACTCGTCTAAGATGAGTGAAACACAAAATGAAGTCGTGCATAGACAGCCCTTATTAAACGGAACTTTGGATGGATCCGCTGGTATTTCCGAGGCAGCGACCGAAACCATTAATAATAACGATAATGAAATAATTGCTAGCGGAAACGGAAGGCAGTCTGAGACTGGGATGCGCACTTCCGTGTCTTTATTAATTGTTATTTCAATATTCGCTGTTTCCATTGTGTCACTATTTGTAGTTTATAGAAGCTTCCCGGAATTCCAAGAGTAAGTGCACAAGATTTTGGGCGATTTTGGTTTGAAGGGATAATATTTATTTTGTATGTTAAATGATCATATGAACGTGGGTTGTTGATATAACGCAATAGATGTGGATGCTTGATTCCGCAACAGAATGTAAATTTCATTATTCATCCATTTTGATTTAATTTACTCATACAATTTTATTTTTGCATTACAGAAATGAGCTCCAGCATTTAAAGTTACCCAAGAGCATCGAAGATGCCAGGCACCTCGGGCAGGTGCTATCGCGCTATAAGGATGATTACTACATAAATGTGCTGAGTGGTGTATTTATTACGTACATTTTGTAAGTACACATTTTTTAAGATTTTATCAATCACATTGTTTTTGATCCAGTTTGTAGTAAGTATAGAATAATATTTTAAAAAAATTAATTTCCCAATTTGACTTTACAGTTTGCAAACATTCGCTATCCCAGGATCCATCTTTTTGTCCATCATGTCTGGATTTCTCTTTTCATTTTACGTCGCACTGTTTCTGGTGTGCTTTTGTTCGGCCACGGGTGCAACTTGTTGTTACTTACTTTCGCAATTAGTAGGTCGAAGATTGATCTTTAAATACTTCCCAGAAAAGGCAGAACATTGGCGTCAAGTGGTAGGTTATTGATTTTCGAATTTCTATGACACCTAAAAGATAACTGATTTCCTATAAATAATCATTGATTGTTTAATGCAGGTTGATCGACATAGGGATGATATCCTGAATTACATGATATTTTTGCGCATAACCCCATTTTTACCCAACTGGTTCATTAACATCACCGCTCCTGTGGTTGGGGTACCCATCATTCCATTTTGGCTGGGAACCTTTTTAGGTGCGAAATTTTACACTTTTAACTATAAGAATATTTGTATACATGGTTTTAACATGATTGTTACTACTGTAGTTTATTGACTGCAAAGGTTAATATTAAGTTAGTAACTATCGCAATGGTTTTTTCCTTAGGAGTGGCGCCTCCTTCGTTTGTGGCTATTCAAACTGGAACGACTTTACATGAATTGGCGTCGTCTTCTGCTGCCTTGTCTTGGACGTCTCTTATCATCCTGCTGCTTCTTGGATTCATATCCCTAGTTCCAATTCTTATCAAGTATAAGTTAAAGGACAAGTTTCAATGAAAACATGATATCCTCGCAATTTATAGAAATGCTTTTGTAGCAAGTGATATGATAAGAACTCTTCATTATAAGTACAAGATGCGGGGCATCGGTAATGCCTTCAGTTCATTGTTTTGTAATCAAGCTTAATGTTGTTGTAATTTTATTTTCACTGCATATCTTTTATAATGAATGGTTTCTTGGAAGTAATTTCACTTCGTTACTTGAACATTTTAACACAGTTTTTAATATAATATTTTAGGTATCAATGGGTAGAGAACACGTGATGCTCTGTCGTTTGTGGTTAATACTACGTTAAAGGTACATAGTTCAGTGTAAAATACAGATTCCTTAGGTTGTTCATTATTGTTATAATATTCATGTACGTCACTGAATTAATTTATGCTTAGTGCAAGTTATCATACTTAAGACTACCAGATACGTGATAGGCATACGTTAATTAACAAGTACGTGTTCTTAGTGGTAGTCAACGGTCACAGTCACTTTGCCTTGTCAGTGCTGAGTCCATTAGGTCCCGATTATCCTGTGTACCCCATTCACGGGCACTGAGTTAGAAGTATATGAGAGGTAGAAAGGGAACAGAAAACTTTATAATATTGTGGGCTGCAAGTTGAAACCTAAATAATTTCGATTGTGACAATAAATGAAACCAATGCCTATGTGCAAATGCGATCAAATAAACTAATATAGGGATGCTCAAGAGCTAGAGCATTTGCAAGCCAAGAAGAACTATGTTCAGGAAGTATGTATATGAAGACTTAAGTAAATTAACGTGATGTTATTTTAACTTTAGAAGTCGTGCCTAACCGGCTCCGCATATATTAAAATATCCTAATTAAATTTCCCAATTAAAGGGAAATAGCATTTAATCACTTTAAAGAGTTGCCTTCATGTTCGACATTTGACAACGAGATTCTGATAATAAAGTTCCCTTTGCTATCGAACAAATGTATTGTTGACTTTATTTTCTCTTAAAAACGCAACGGAATAATAATTTATTATTATTCAAACCAATCACAGATTAAATTTGTAATATTTCCAGCAGACGTTCTAATAATGTAAGTTCACTTCCCAGGAAGTTCGTGGATGGGCAGTGTACTTATTATTGACAGCGGGATCGTCTGGATTCAACAATTATTATCACTTAGCAAACAGTTGACAGCTTGCTGACAATGAGTGGTGCAAATCTTTCATCATTTAAGATTCTTTAATTTTGTCTAATGTTTATTAAATGGTAGCTATGCAATGTTAATATAGTGAAGGGTGCAAAAAGTTGTTGATTTTGGATTTCGTTTCAAATACCGGCTTATCACTGTTCACAGCAACTTCATAAAAATAATACAATTTATTTATTTGAATACAGTAAATTATTATGCATTTTACAGATTACAGATATTTAGAGTTAGAGTTAGATAGAGCTGTACTTGTACGTACAAAGTAGTGACAGCGACTGAGTGAGCTGCATACTTTTTAGGACAATCGGAGTAATCGGACATCGGACTGGAAGCTTGAAACTGGAACTGAAGACCCTTAAGCTCTCCTAAATGCTTGTTTTTAAAATAAAATATAGATAGTCGACTGAGACAGCATCTTTATCTTCATACCTAAAATCTCCAGTTGTGTTTTTGAAAATTTTGTTGTTGCTCCAAGCAAACCACCCAGTCGCCCAGTCCTCCAGTACGACAACGACATCTGCAAATCTGCTGAGCTAATAGATCTGCTGGCCGTGGCAAAAAGTTCGTGGGGTCTCCCCAATTAAATCAAAAGAGAGGAAAGAGTCACTAGTAAATTTTCATCATGGGCGAAATATTATTGTACTGGATAGAATACAAATTGGGCCTAGACTTTCCATCTTTTCATGGTAAAGAAACAAAATCTTGGCTCACTTTAACTACACATAACTAAAATTACTATACTCTATTTCTTGCATAATCCCACAGACCCAGAGAAATTCCGCAGGGCTATGTCAAATGGATACCTGATAGGGGAGATACTTAGGAAATTCAATGTTATCAGTGATGATCAGTGCATTAGCCTTCGAAAAACGCTGTAAAAATCAACATAATGCTTACATATAATATGTTCACTCAATCATGATCTCCATACTATCAATTAATAGGCATTAATTACAATAAAAATTCAAATCTAATAGGAGCAACAAATGCGCCATCAAAAACATGAAGTATATTCACAAATGGCTTCGAGACAGTGGCCTTAGCACGGATTTCCGGGAACTCCAGGCAATTGTGGAGGTTTGAAATAAATGTGTATATGAAAATCTATTGACATTATCAAATTCCTTTGAAGCTAATTTGTCGCTAGGAAGAACCTGGAGCTGCAGTCCGATTCATCTATCGTCTGTATTTATGGCTAGAGTCCCCCAAATGCTTTACGATTGCTGGGTTCAAGCCCATGGCAAACATGAAGAGATTCGTGAAAGAGACGGCAGTGGGGGAGGAGAGGGAGTGCAGGAACCTGAGCAAACCCAAACAGAAGCCCGTCAAGATTGAATTTAAGCCTTGGGAATCCTTAGCTGAGAGGAATAAACAAACAATGGAGGCTGATGATGGTGTTCAATTAATGGGGGAAGTTAGGCAGAATATTTACTATGATGTACCTCTCCAGCCTCCAGTCCTTTTGAATGTGAAGCCCTTTGGGGGCGGAGGGGACACACGCGAAACCGAAGAGGACCTTTATTACAGAACAGTCGGTAAACTGTCGACCAGCAAACGTCCCGTTGAACAACTAGATGGCGATTGGAAGCGTCAAATCCCCAAACCGGAAACGCTTTGCAGCTTCGACTTTAACAATAAGTAATTTCGCAGTAAATTATACAATTACTACTACTAGTACTAAGTACTCGAACCTAAGCTATTACAACTATAAATGCTAAAAAGACATTTAATATGAAAAAAAATGAAAATTTTAATATGAAATCCAATTATCAATATATTATTTATTATATTCTAAAGTCTAAGTGGTCAGAAGAATAAAGCCCGCGCTTTATCGGCGGCCAAAGCCAAAGAAATTGACGATACAATGGATGAAATGAAACAATTTAATGAAGTCGTCCAGCATACTTTGGTTGGTGTGATAAGAAACTATAACGCCATCTGCAATCTTTGAAGCTATATTATAATATTATGGATTACTTCCTGAATTATTAATACAGAATTAGGAAAATTATTAATTATTTAGGACAAGCAACCCGTGAGTGTTAAAGTATATGAAAATGGCATGGGCGATGCGGAAGAGTACAAAAAGAGTTTGAAGGCCATGAAGCAAAGGGCTTTAGAGGAGCAAAAGCTGTCCGAGGAGAGAGACAGCTACCGCCAGAGTCTCACATGCAAAATACAAACCGCGATGTTGGAGGAGTCGGTAGGAAGAATAATCTTAAATACAAACCATAAAATATTAGACAATTTTTTAAATGGCTGAATTAAAAAAAAATTCATGCCTGCAATTAAATTATTAGAAGAAACAATTTGAAGAAGACGTTTTCAGCAAAATTTCTGCACTGCCAGCAAGAGAAAAAAATCTAGCAGAATTCATCAACTCAGTGCATTCCAATAAACAATGTTTCATCGACCACCGGGTCTTTGAGGAAAAGCAGTTGATGGAATTCAGGAGTGCTGAATTAATCAAAGAACTCAATTTTCTTGAAGTAACGTTTTTTAGTTATTCTTCTGTCGCTAGAAATTATACATTAAATGAAGCACGCTAGAAAAATAAAAACAAAATAAATTGTAACAAATAATAAATTCCAGCAACAAGATGTACTACGGCGATGCTTGGAGAATAGGGACATCGAATTCCAAAAAAAAGTCCAGCTTGCTGACTTCGAGGCACAGGAAGGAGCAGCTGCAAACAAAAGTCAAAAGGATGTTGATGGGATCCTAAATAATCTCCTGGACTTGGTTATCAAAATAGCGACGTTTCGAGAAACTGCAAAAACGTATGAAGGATCCAGTAAATTAGAAGATTATTTATTCAAATGCATGATTACATGGATTCATATAAATCACTAATAGTGATCCACCAGAGCCATTGCTAGAAGAATGGAAGGAGGAATTCCATCGAGCAGATGCTGCTCAGGAGGCTAGTGGCAAGGCGCGGAAGGGGAGCGGAGAGGTATCCTTCGTGGATGAGCTTCGGGTGCAGGATTATATCTTCAGACAGAGAGATTGGGATATTGAAAATGAACCATTTGAGGAGAATCATGTACTTAAAAAAATTGTCGCGTACATTCTCGAAGGTATCTACCCTTCATCCCAACCAGATCCAAAGTTACCAGCTCCCGAATTCGCAGGCGCTATTGTGGTCACGGGCATTAATTTCCATTGGAGACCATCGCTTGTTCGGAATATGCTCCTCGATATTTCCAATAGTAATTTGCTAACTGTATAAGATGCTGTTTTAGTTAATTATTTTAGGCTTTATTTGGTTAATAACCTGATTCAGGTATTAAGTAGATTCCTGAGTTAACTTATTAAGCATGTGATATTGAATTTTCCAACTTTTGATATTGATTTGCGTCACTATAGCCCAGCCCATGTACATTCTGGACGCTCCATTAATGGTTCAAGAAGCTATCAAAGCTTACTCGAATTCAATTACGATCCCTTCTAATACCGTAATAGCTCCTGCCTTGCATGGATCCTTTTCCTATGGCAACCTCGAAGGTGAAATGGGTGGGGAAGACTTTGAAATGATATGGAGTCGCTTCCCCAAGAAGTCCGAAACGGAATGGGAAGCTACAGATGAAGAAGACGAACAGGGCACCCCTCCACCCCGACCAGGCGAAGCACACCCCGTAGACCCAGACAATCATTTATTGAAACCAACTAAAAAAGCAAGCCAACTCCGACCAAATAACACTCCAAGAGCCACGAAGTCAAAAAAGTCACGTCTAGATGAAGCAAAAAAAAAGAAGTCCCACAAACGTGTTACATCCATATCACAGGCTGCCTTTGAAATACCAGAAAATGATACGAAATTTCAACCTCCGCCACCATCTAACGTCTCGGACAAGACCGAAATCAGCGAGAAGGCCATAGAAGAAGCAATGAACCCAAAACACGTTCCGAAGAAGAGCACGTTGACCAAGGAAGCTCAGAACTTCATGGAACCACCGGAACACTCCCAGACCTATGAAATTATACGGGACTCATTCAGGAAAACGAGTACGGCGGATGCCGCCACTGAGGACGATCTTCAAATTTTGTTCAGTCCCCAGGACACCCCAGATGCGTGGCCCGAATTTGTTAAATTAGGACGACTTGCTCTAGAAGAGCTTCTGACGGGCTACCCCATCAGTGACACACTAATTTCCAAAGTCGTTGTGGAGAGGATGAGGTGAGAATTATTATGATATTGCAACTAAACTAATATTTCATTAGGTATCAACGCAAATTATTTATTTAATGAATTATTAATTATTATTCCATTTTGCACGATTTTAATCCTAATTGGCATTTAGACACTATCCAAGTAACGCTTACGTTGTCATTCTCAACTACCCCAAAGCTTTATGCCAAGCCATCTACCTTGAGAATTCTATACGAGAGAACAATTTGCCTAAACCTCCATGTTATCACCATGCGGACGTTTTAATTGAAGAGTTCAAACAGCTTCGAAATACAGAAGGTTGGTTTATTCTAACCCGTACAATAATCATTGCGTGATTTAAAAATTAATTAATTGTTAAACAATTTTAAAAATTAATTAATTGTTAAACAATTTTACAAATTAATTAATTGTTAAAAAATTTTACAAATTAATTAATTGTTAAACAATTTTAAAAATTAATTAATTGTTAAACAATTTTAAAAATTAATTAATTGTTAAACAATTTTAAAAATTAATTTCAAACTTGTTTAAAATTAATTTCAAACTTGTTTAAAATTAATTTCAAGAAAGTTTAAAAATTAATTAATTTCATGAAAAAATTTAATTAATTTCAATAATCTATTTTTCAACACATTACTCAATAGTTGGCCCACTTCTCCAAGCTGCTGGAGAGAACTTGTCCAAAGGGTCCAGACATGGCTCCCTAATGTTCCAGTCGAAGGGGGAACTGTCGGGGAATAATGCGACAGAACCTTTTCGTAGTTTCTTAGACGCGATGATAATTGCAGATATAAACTATGACCAGCTTTCGGATCCAGTTATCCTCGACAATTGTACGCAACTTAATTACACATTGTTCAAAGTACAATAAAATGATTATGACAAAAGTTCTATCAAAATAAACTTTAAATAACCAATGTGCGTTTACAGTGGACGAGGCCCAAAAGCGAATGATTGAAGACACAAACCATACCGCCAAAGAAAAACTTGAAGTCCTGAATCACATTGCATATCTTCAATTGAAGAAATTCTATACGGAACAAGGCCTTGCATATTTACTTGAGCTAGGTATTGAATCCGAGCCATAGTAAGTATACGGAGGAATTATTTATTATATAATTAAAAAATTTTAATCTTGAAAATAAAATTGTAATTTTGTGAATTAGTTATGCAACATTAAAAGAGCTCATTCCAGAGATACTCAGAAGGAAGAAGAATCGTCTTGCTTATGAAGCATCTCTTGCGGGAGAGCAGGAGCAGAGTATAGTAGAGACAGAAGAGGAGGAGATGAGCGATGAGGAGGAAGCAGAAACCGAAGAACCCACTGATAAAGTCACAAAAGCTAAGAAAAAGAAGAAATCTCCCGGAGAAAGTGCTGAAGCTCTGGGGAAAAAGAAAAAAGGGTGACTCATATTTAAATAATTCATCGGTCAAATGGTTATATGTATACGATTCTAAGTTAATAGAGATTTCAAATGGTCGGGGTCGGGACAGGAGGCACAATTAATATTCCAAGTATTTTCAAGTATTTAGTTAAATTTATTAAATATTTGCTTAATTTTTTAGGAACAGTAAAGAGAAAAAGGAAAAAAGTAAAGTCAAGAAGGTCAAATCGACGGAGAAAGGAACGGAAGATGAGAAGAAAAAAAAGACGGATAAAAAGGGAACGAAGGATAAAAAATCTAAAAAAGGACAGAAAAAGGAGGAAAAAGGTATATAGTGAATTAATTCTAGGCTTAATTTAAGCAAGATAAAAATACGTCTTTTTTTATTTTTTTTACTTATTAAATTATTTGTACAAAAAATCATTTACAAAATTACTTGTTTAAATAGAAGCACCTGACTGGTCTGCGGAAGAAGAAGAGGAGATGGAGGTTCTTCCTCCTCCGGTCGTCTCTTCCTCAGTTCATTACAATATTAATCCAGAAGATATGGGCGTATGTGGCTTTTTTTAAAGAATAATTATTGTTCAATAAATTGTTGACTTTAAGATTAGTTAAACAAATTGTAATACATGTATACCTGTATATATCAATAATATAATACTTCCAGAAATGATACTTCCTATGAATAAATTAATTATTTTTCATATACAGGTCCTGGGGAACTTCTGGAATAACATGGAAGACAGGTATATCCGGGGTGTTCGGGACGCTCTCGGTGAGATGCGAAATCATCACAATCGAGTAGCCAATTATGCCAACCAGCTTCGCACGAACTTGGTTCAGTTTCTTGCACGTCCGGATATGAAGCAGAGTCTTTTAGCACAGTAATAATTAACTGATATTAAAATTAAATTATTTAAAATTGAAGGTTAAAATGACATTTTAGATTAATTAGATGTAAAATTAACTCTATATTAATTTATTTAAAAAATCTTTTGCAAAATGTATTGTTGGTTTAGAATTAAAAATGTGAAAATTTGTTTCAAAGGTTTCAAAAAAGATTTAACGAAGTGAGTATTTACATTCGCGGAGACTATGAGGTTAAGGCAGAGCTTCATAATCGCGTGAGTGAGCTGAAAGACAGACTGAGTGCCATTTGTGATGAGCGGCATGATGAAGCATCTGAGGAGATGTTTTCAATTCTAACGGAAGGATATTTGGAAGGAGAAATAGAAATCCTGACCAACCTCTTCATAACATTAATTCAATTAGAAGCGGATCATTATTGCGATGTCATTCAATTCATCAACGACTTCTACTGTATGTCCGGTTTAGTTAAGCCAGAGACGCTACCGTGGTGCGATGTTCTTCGGATAGAACTCATTTCGGGATCAAAGTATCCCTTGTATCAAGCAAAAGCGGAAGGACAAGCTGAGGAAGAAGAAGACGGAGAAGAAGGGTTTCGACCCAACTCTTCCTTTTCCCAATTAGTTACTGGACAACGCAAAAGCATTTCCTCATCAATGCAAGTCCATCAGTCTAGAGCAACTTCGAAGGCTCGGAGCAAAGATAAAGTAGGTACTGGGGGAAAGAAGAAGAAAACCAAAGACAGATCAAAAAATAACGCCAGTTCAGCGCCTCGCTCTCGCAGGAACAAGGAAACCATTTCGAAGCAGTCAGTTCCGAAGACAAAAGGTGAAACACTTGGTGAGGCTGTGGATGTAAAAAAGATTCCTTCGCTAGAGCGAGAAAATCCGGACGCAGCCCCGCCGGCCACTAGACTTCTTGAAGGTTACTTTGGTAACGATGAAGTTGAGGATGGAGTAAAACTCAGAAAATCTTTCCAGGAAACGGTTCTCAGCAATCATCAAATGAGTCTGGACTTCCTTCAGAGCGTTTTGAAGCGGGTCACTCACAACATTGATAAGGTACAATACTTAATCAGTAGGAAATTGAAATCTGTTAAGTAATCATCATAATAACTAGTTATATCTTTAATGTGTTAAAATAAGGAAAATTGTTTAATTTGATACTTTATAATTTCCTAACCTAAATTAACCTTCAACCTCAAAATTCAAATTTAATAATCGCCAGGTCGAAAAATTTACTATGGACTACATCCAAAATACAGTAGCATCTCATACTGAACCCCCGGAAGAGCCAAAGGTGGAAACGAAAATAGTCACCGAAAGTCCTCCAAAGGAACCTAAATCCAAGAGTACAAAGAAACATAAAGGCACTAAGGAAAAGGGTGACAAGAAAGATCCAAAGTCTAAGGACAAGGACGAAAAGAAGTCTAAGAAGAAGAATGATAAAAGTAAGAGTCATGATAAGGAAAGTGGTGACGAGAAGGAGAGTAAGAAGGGGAAAAAGGCTGACAAGAAAATCCACAAAAAAGAGGAAAAGCCGGATAGTGGAACTGATACGGATGCTGACACAAGCAATCTTCCTAAAATATCTACTGCAGGACTTCAAGTCCCAAATAATACACCCGTTCAGAAGAAGGAAAAGGGCACAAAAAGAATTGCTGAATGGCAGTTGGCCGTTGAACTTGAAGGTTAGTCTGGTTTAATACACTTTGTAATTAGACTTTTAAACTAAAAAAATGTACTCAACTTATTTAATTACTGTTTTTACTCTTTGTTGCTGATCGGCAGGGAAAAGAATTAAACTCCAGCTGACTGTGATAAAGGAAAAAGCTACAAGGGAACTGGAACAACTAAAGGACTGGCTCTTGCGGATTATCGGTACAGCTGAAAATGATGCTGCATTTACATACAAGACTGAAATTCAAAAGTAACAACACTACTTTTTTACAAAAACAAAACATTTGATTTAATTAATTACAGATTTGACTGACTACCTGATCCTCAGTAGTTATCATTTACAAAATCAATCGTGCTGATAAAATTCATTTTTGAATCAGATAATGTTCATGACTTTCTATTGTGATAATTGATTCCATTAGTGTCAGCACCGCTTGCGACGTATTCCGATTCGCCATCGAAAATGCCGTGCCGGTTGACACGGAGCTAATTCTGGAGAAGGCAACTTTCGCCATTGCATGTAGCGATGGGGACGACGCGGATCAATGCGAAGAAAAGGTAGAGACTGAGGATGAAGAAGAAGTTATTTCCCAGTCAGAGTATGTAACAGATGTGGAGGAAGATGAGCGACATTGATTACAGTTTACAGTGCTTTAATAATTATTATTAGTGATGTTTTGTTTCCAATGCAAAAATATAAATATCATGACCATCATTTTTAAAGCAAGTGTTGTCTACTGGTAGGAAGGAGGCATATAGGAAGATTACACATGTGCATAAATTGCATGCGAAAACCTCTGTTGCATAAATCCATAATCCATGCCTTGAGGCACAAGCTACTGTATTTAATTTTCTGTATTTTATTCTGTACGAGATCAGAGGCATGAGGACTACGACTACTGCTTACAATTTGATAGGTTTGTATACGGAAAGGTTGAAGGTGAGGACTGCTTCAAGATGTAAACAATGCTTCACTTTTGACAGCAACACATGTCATTGAGGTGTATGTAATTTGTGCACATAAAAGAATAATACTCAGGATTTAATTACATTAGGAGAGTCAAGGAAAGTGCCGCATAATCAGATGTAAAATAACCTTGGCATTTATTCCTGTAGGTTGATTAAAACAAAGCCCGGAACAGTAACGTTTCATTGCTTGTAAATGTTTCAGTACTTATAAATGATATTTCAGTGCTTATAAATGATGTTTCTGTACTTATAAGGCTGTTTCAGCACTTGTTTAAAGGCTGTTTCAGCACTTGTAAAGGCTATTTCAGTACTTTCAGTACTTATAAAGGCAGTTTCAGTACTTGTATAAAGGCTGTTTCAGTACTTACAAATCAAGAGTGAATACTTATAAAGAATGTTTAAGTGCTTATAAAATATTGTTGGAGGCTTATAAATCATAGCCACAGCAAAAACATAGCTTCCTACAATTTTCACTCGCCCTTAAGAATGTTCGTTGAGTACACTGGACATTCAAAATGAGGTGTAGTAGCAATAATTACTTCAGTTGCACTAACGAAGTTCTGGCGTGCGTGGCAAATAATTATTCACAGAAAAGAAAAATTAATAATTATTTAAATTTTTAATTATTAAAATATCACAAACTAACAATAAGAATGAGTGTTCATTTGATTCTCAAGTTTGTACTTGTGCTATTAATGGCCGCAGCAACCTCATCAGATTACCAGTCCCGACTTAATATTCACGAGAAGTGTGAACCAGGCAGAGGCTGGTGCAACTACGGCAAGTGGCTTTGGTGTCACGAAGCCCAGGGTCAGTGTGACTGTCTCCACCGGTCAAGACAAGTGTTTGATGAAGTTAGGGATAGATGTGTGGGTGTTGTAGGCTCCGAGTGCAATGTCTATATTGGGGAACGAGATTGTGTCAGCAATGCTTATTGCTCTTTTAATAAAGAGACCGGAAAGAGCACTTGCCGTTGCAAAGCTGGTTTCAATCCTGATCGTGTGAAATGTTATAAATAGAAATCGACTTATTTGACTTTGTGTACTTAACTAAGTATATAAGGAAGTATAACATTATGTAATTATTTTATACTTCCAACCATCCCGTTTATATACTTCCATCGTGCCAGCAACGCTTGACTGTACTAAACAAAAGTACAAACTCCGTGAGAACTTCGAAAAGCTCATTCTTCATATTGTGATAATATTTCATTCTAACTTGAGACATACATGTGCAATGTTGAGATGCAATGTTGAGGTTCTCAAATACTAAAATATGAATTCCCTGGACAATGGACGTTATGCAGAAAATGGTGCCCAAAACCCACAACATAAGGATGCACAAATCACCTGGAGACGTTACCAAGACTATGCGATCATAAACACCTGATGGACAAGCTGCAGCAAAGACTTCATTCTCATTCATCACGCAAAGACTACAATAAATTAACATACGACATGGGAAATAATGAAATGTTTATTGCGTACATTAATATTAAAACCAAGCGGTGCACAACACACATAGCTGTGCTCGGAATTAATAAATATATCCTTTAAGTTTATTATTTAATATCTCGTATTTCCCATATTGTTTTGTAAACAACCCCTATATGGTATCAATAAACAATATTTATCTCTTGTGTAAATTTTCGTTAAGTAGTAAATTGAAAATACTTGCATAATACCATAAATACTGTATGTACATATATCAACCTATGACTCTTTCTTATAGGTAAAACCGCATAACTTTATTTGCAGTTCAAACATTCTATAGATTCCGGAAATAACAGTTTCTACACTGGGTCGGGGTGCAATAAGACTAATTTTAACTTCTCACCGCATTTGTTATGAATAAAACTTTCATTTGTTTTATCCGGAAATTGGTTAGAAATTAGTTTATCATGCGTAACCGCTTTTCATGCAGTTGAAAGACGAAGAGGTACAACTATCTGTATGGCTTTATTCTTTATTGTTAAGTTCTCAGCTAACTTTTTCGGAACTTTAATTTAAAAAATTGCGACGACTTTCCAAGTTCGGATCATCAATATGGCTACTTTTGCACAATTCTTGTTCCTGTTAGTGGTGATTTTAATAATGGTGTCATGTTTGCACCTTGAAGTCGTTCATGGTAAGAATATAGAGGACCAATTTATTTAAAAAGCTAAAAAATATAATAAATTACTAGTCATTAAATTGTACTGCGAAGTATGATAGTAGTAAGTTGTGGAATTTATATGCACATTATTTATATTTAGCTTGTAGGTGTACTCCGGATGGTGGATGTTCGGGTTGCGATACTCCACCAAACTGCTTCATGAGCGATGGCCGTTGGGTTTGCGTTGGCTAAATTTTTCTGGGATTTGCGAATTCTGTTTCATTGGTTCATTTGGTCAAGAATGTATTGCTCATTTACACGAATACCCATGATTATATTGTAAAAGCTTGTAATAAAATCGAATAAAACTGAATATAAAACAAATACCGTACATATCTATAAGTATTTAAACTTTTATTTCTAATTTTAAATGTACATATATTTAATAGTTTCAAATTTGAGGAAATAAGTATGAAAATCATTGCCGGGTGTAGCAAAAAGCATTATATACTCTTTGCCTTGTCCATTCCATTGACTATACCCAATACCCGTTTCAGAACTGTTCTATTAGTATCTGTATTGCATATACCTAGTTGTTTCCTATTACCTCTCCTTTTTTTGTTTCAAAAGATTTTCATATATTGTTTTATTTTGCTCATATCATTCTTGTATGATTTGACAACTATTTCTATAGATAAAAATACACTTTTGGTGTTTACCTAAATGTCCTCCTACTATAGTCTGATTTATTTTCAAGCTTGCAAACTTATCACAGCATATATCTTTATTATACAAGGTGTTTAAGATTCTCGAACTGTTTTTCGACCTCTGCAAAGTCATCGGCAAATAGATAAGAGCGGCTAATGCTCCGTTAGGTTTATCATTAAACATTGTCATTTACTTGCATAGTTAAAACCGTTTTAGCTATAGTTGACTACCCATCTACTAATTACCCTCAGATAAACAATGTAATAATAATAGAACAATAAATTTTCACGTCAACACAACATGTCAACACCATGGTTGCATACCATCGAGGATTGAAGCATGGCGACGGACTACCGGTAACGTAGCACGAACTTGGATGGACGTGAATGTGAACTCATTGCTTGAATTCGGCAATTTGGGAGCATATGGACATGTTTGCTTTTTTCCTCAGCATCATCAACTTCAGATCTTGAACATGAGTCATGAATCATGATAGTGAGCATCATACATTGGACATATTGTGCTCTATTTTATGCAGGCAACAATAAATGTAAGCAAAAATAATTGTATTAAATATTTTAAACTATGATGATCTAGCTTACAATACATTTCATAACTAATAATAAGTTGAACTTTGACACAAATATTTAAAATGTCAATCCTAGTGCATCAAAATTTTAAGTTCCGGGTATAAGTTTTTGTATTGGGTGCAACATGGGCAGTTTTAAATAGTAACCACATTTGGGGCAATGGACCTGATTTTTGCACGAACCATATTAACAAGACTTTTTATTTTATCCGGAAATTGGTTCCGCGGTAGTTTTGCCTGGGTAACCGCTTTTAATGTGGTTGAAAGACAAGCAGGTATAAAAGCGTATGTATTCCTTACCGTTGTATCAAGTCTCCAGCTAACGCTTTTGAAGCTTTAACGAAAACTATTATTTCGATTTGGAATTCAAAGTTCGGTTCATAAAAATGGCAAATTTCGTACAATTGTTGACCTGGTTGGTGGTGATCTTCGCGATGGTGTCAGTTTTGTACTTGGAATTCGCTGATGGTAAGTACAACAAGCTAATTAAAAATCTAACAAATAAATATTGTTAAAATTGTACTACAATGGTCAGTTGTGGAATGTCTCTGTATATGAATATTTTTTTTCGATTTAGCTTGTAGTTGTACTCCGGAAGGTGGATGTAAGGGTTGCGATACTCCACCAAACTGCTTCATACGCAAAGGCCGCCGGGTTTGCGTTGGCTGATTGTCTCTGGGATTTTCGGATTCTATTTGGTTCATTTGGTTAAGATTGTATCACTAATTATTATAAAATTCAATAATTCAGCAAGCATTCAAGCATTCAATAACACCCATGATAGCTTATAATAAAAACTTGAAATAATCTTGTAAAGATTGTTGATAAGGATTATTGAATAAACTAAATTGTATCTACACGAAAGTTTCATGTCAATCTTTAATCAACTTAAATTAGTAGCCATCATCCAATTTATTTTGCACAGAACCCCAACCGCTCATAAATTTTGAAACATCTGCAATATTCCAATGCAACATGGATTTCTAACTTAAACTGAAGCCTACCTGAATTAAATTATACCCTTCAAAATTATGTAAACAATATGTTCGTGTGAAATTCCTACAGTAAAACACAATTGTATATTTATTACTTAATGACTTTAATATCAAATTCTCAAATAATACCAGGACTTCAGCCTTCACATCACACTCTGTGAGAACTTGAACATGCTCGAATACGTAAATTAATGTGAGGATATATGACTGAGGATAAGTTTAAGATTACAAAAAAGGCAAGGTTGAGAAGTTGAGATTCCCAGATACTGTGTGTGTATGTAAATTCGCTTGATTTATTAGTTGTGGCTTTGCTGCACTCGACTAGCATTATACAATGTATAATGATCAGTAACAATGTAAAATTATTATATTTAAAATGAGTTGTTACAATAAAAATGGTGGTGACTCTATCCAAAGGCGTAAAAGCTTACAATGAAAATGTATTAACAGTTCGTCGTATAAATCGTAAATTAAAAGATCTTACATGTCGTCATATGTTACAAAATTACTACAGAACTATAAAGGCCACCAGGATTCAGTCTGGATTAAACTAATTTACTAATTTGCTCAGGAACGAATAGCCATCGTCAACGAAGACAAATAAAATGTGAACACCAAAGATAACGAGATACAAATTTCAATATTATATCAATAATACATATACGTTATGAAATAAGAGATTGCCATACATAGGTATATAGAACAATATAGGCATTCAGAAGCATATTTATATTTTGTAGACCGTATAATTTAGCCACTGTATACTCTACAATCTCTATACAAGAAGAGTTTAGAAATTCATTTTTTGTATTATTGTAACCAAAGCATATAAATGCGTAAATGAATATTGTTGGAAAACATACAAATCACTAAATTCACTATAAGGTCATTTTCAGCATCCAAAGATGAGAATTTCAAGTAATAAGATTGAGAAGTCCGTTTTTAAAGATTAGACTTAATATTTTTATATTATTTTGACTAAAGGAATGTGTGTTAAATCATAATAAAATATTATATTTTTAGCTTTCAAAGCTTTTGCATTTCTTCCCCCTCTTCCGGGATGTCCTCCTCACACGTGGAATATATTGAACTGGCTCTTCGGTGGTACTTGCCCATGCGAATCTCATAGATAAAATTCCTGACAATCCACAAACAGTAGACCTGGTACAGAAGGCCTAAGCTGCCCAAAATGAGGATCCACACACGACCTGGCGACGTCACCGAGGCCACGATCATAAACAGCAGACTGACGAGTAGCAGCAAAGACTTCATCCTCCACCACAGACTACATTTGAGAATGCGACGCTTTTAAAGTAAAAAAAATTGCAAAAAATTACAACTTGAATATTATGCAATAGCAAACTTTAATTACCTACTTTACCTATTGGTACCTCTTAGATCAACTTTAGCTATTGATGGTATTATTATCATTATTATCATTTAATAAGAAATATATTATTTATAAGTATAAAGTTTAAAAAAATATATTATGTACGTTAACAAGATATAGTAAATATGTTTATTCATGAGTAAATAATAAATGAGTATCCTCATTAACTATTGATGATTGAAGAAGTAGCTGTTTACTTACTCTTCTTGCCCCAATCAGGAGGATGGCTGCCAAATACAGACTAAGTAAACAAATAATGCCGAGGAACGTGAGGATTCCAAAAACCATTCCAGCTGTAGAAATTTATTAAAAAATAAAGTAAGTCCGCGATGTTATTTAAATCATTACATGCTGTGCAAATAAATACATACAATTGCCATTTTAAGCGAAAAGTAAGCTGGTTTCTATACTTCTTAGAAGCTATGGTTTCTACAGTTTTCTACTTCCTTTAAGTTAGTTTCTATAGTTAAATTTTATTTACGTGGTTGCTGAACGAGTCTGCCAATGTCTGTTTGATTGTTGACGTACTGGGGCAATATTTTCTGCACTTCTTCTCTAAACAGTAGCATGCCTAGAACGGTGATGGAACTTGACAAAATCCCAATGATAGCTCCCACCTTTAATTATGAAGGAAAACAATAATAGCATCTTGAATAATGTAAAATATGTGAAAATATTGTCAGCAGAAAATGAAATTTTGTACCAACAATGGCATTTCTCAATAATATTAGTGGGGGATTATACAATGAAACTCTACATTACTAATACGTTAAATAAACTTACCATATCCAGAATAGCCACAATGATGGTAGCATTTTGCAAAGAAATGAAATCACCACAAGGCTTCATGTTTTGAACGTTATTTTTATCACAAATCACAAACAACACTACTTTTCTTGTTAGTATTCAATTGTGCTAAAATCTCATTTTAGACTGGAAATTTCAGATATTGAAGTTTGTTTTAAATTGAACTATCTCTTGCAAATGTATTTGAATATTGGAAAATGCAAAAATCACATTTTAAACAGAATTTACAGATGTCGACGTCTGGAATTACGCCGTTGATTGAAACTGCTGTGCATACTCATTTCACCTTATTCCCAATTGAATTCCTTATTGCTTCAGCTCACACATTATTGTGTTTTCACAATAGCACCAAGTCATAAGTCAACCCAGAGGAAATATTTTAATGCTCGTCTTGAGCTATTCAAGCGAAGAGTACGTATACCAGCAAATCAGTATGTGTGAGAGTACCTTGGTAGCGCACACGTAACTCCTTGCGAAAGTTCTGCTGACCTTGAGGTTACTACAGTAAGTATATAATATACAAGATGTTACATTATAACTCGTAGAACTAATAATTACAGGGATACCCAAGCAAAATATCAATTACTTCCTTATATTACTTCACAATAGTAATGATACTTTGTCTCTCCTACAGATATGCTCGACGGTGTTTTCACTTGGTTGCTAATGCCTGCCTGTAATATATTTATAAATACACTAGACGATAATTATATTTTAATATATCCCATAATAACACAGCATAGCAAGAAGGAGTTAAAACCGAGAATAATAAAATGGGAAAATGTAGGTGTTTTTGTTGGTGGTAAAAATTTGTAGCTTTGCAGCTGTTTGAGGTTCGTAGAGTATAGGGATAATGACAGAGTGCATGCTTTTTAGGCTGGAAAAAGCCTACTCAATTGCCACACATTGTGAGTCACAAGATGAGCTTACCTGTTGATTGGGCATTATGTATATACACTTCTCTGGTTAAGTGTGTACAAGTGTGTCAACTCATGCTGCACTTTTATCCCAACCGTACAGTGTTACAACTTGTTGTTGTTGCCATATACTTTGAACTGCCTTGTCGATTTCATCCCTCGAAACTTTTCCTCACGTTCAAGGCTGAATCAGTTAAGGAGTGAGGATGTCCAAAAGGGTTAATTCATCTCCATTGGCAACAATGCAGCCTCAATTGAATTAGTTTACAAAAGTTTCAGTATACACAAAACATTGTTCAAGTCCATTTATCCCCAGTTAATGTCCAAATTGTAAAGTTAATAATACCCATGGACTATATACTCAACACTTGCACAGGCCTTTCACATATATCCCTTTAATAATATTAATTGATATTCCCGTAGAAATGGATGTACTTTGTATGTATGAGTTCAAGTAGTTTCAGGAGGATTATTATTATATATACAAAGGCGTTGAAAGCTATGACCTCAAGTTTTTGTTTGCTCAGTTGTGACAATAGTATTTTTATCTGACATTATTATTATACAATACAATATTCTGGCCTTTTCCATTCATAAATCTATATAGGGTTATAAATTGCACTTTAGTTTATTTATATTGATACTTAAGCCTTTCTGTTCATTGATCCTATATGTTCCTATATGATCTGACAACTATTTCTATAGATAAATGCACTTTCGGTGTTTACCTAAATATGCTCCTACTCTAGTCTCATTTATTTTTTTAAGCTTGCAAACTTATCAGCATATCTTCATTATACAAGGTTTTTAAGATTCTCGAACTGTTTACGACCTCTGCAAAGTCATCGGGAAGTAGATAAGGGCGGCCAATGCTCCGTTAGATTTATCATTAAATACTGTCATTTACTCGCAGTTATAAGCGTTTTTAGCAATAGTTGATTAACTACCTATTTACTAATTAGCTTCAGATAAAAGCTGTGAAAACAATAAATTTCCACATGATTTTCGGGTCATCACCATGGCACCATACTATCAAGGATTCCAGTATGGCGGTAGCCTTCCAGTGACATCGGATGGACTTGGTCAACAGGACTTTGTCACACATGTTGATATATGCTTTTTATGATTTTTTCAGTGTACATATTTATATTAAATAAGTGTTAAAAATTGGCATAAAATTCTTGTAAGGTAATATTATTAAAGATGCTGTAGATGTAAAGATATACTATTGTATGTATCGTATTCTGGAGCCATTAAATAGTTGAACGTTCATTAAGGTATCCTACACGAAAATGTTCTCAGTACCATCTATTTTGAATTTTAGCAAACTAACAAGAAACTATGTAGTATATGTATAAATGTATTGTGATTTGTGATAATGATAAATGAGTATTAAACATCTTTGACATTTGATGTTGCAATTTGGGAATACGGGGATAAATGTGACATAAATTTTATGAATAATCAAACTCTTAAAATATCAACCTAACAAAACATCTCATATATTTATGATATATATAGACATAATACGTGTATTCATATCTAATAATAAATTGAACTTCGGTACTTACAGACTATGAAAAGGTAAAATCGAGTAGCAAAATTTTTACTTCCGGAAATATGTTTTCATGTTGAGTGCGGTGACTTTTTATTTTATCCGGAAATTGGTTAGGCGTTAGTTCTTCCTGGATAACCGCTTTTCATGCGGTTGAAAGACAAGCAGGTATAAAAGCGTCGGGTTCGATTCCTTACCGTTATATT
Source organism: Lipothrix lubbocki (assembly GCA_034696945.1). NCBI lineage: Eukaryota > Metazoa > Arthropoda > Collembola > Symphypleona > Sminthuridae > Lipothrix > Lipothrix lubbocki. The sequence goes on along the minus strand of JAQGAK010000018.1, from coordinate 229,654 downwards.
AAATCTTTAACTAACGCTTTGGAAACTTGAATTAAAAATTTGACGTTTGAAGTTCAGTTCATCGTAAAAATGGCAAATTTCGTGCAATTGTTGACCTGGTTGGTGGTGATTTTAGTGATGGTGTCAGTTTTGTACGTGGAATTCGCTGATGGTAAGTACAACAAGCTAATTAAAAGTCTAAAAAAAATGAAATAATGCATGTACATACTACAATGATGAATTTATCCTGACATACATAAATTTATATTTTAGCCTGTCGATGTGATCGTCGCGGTTGCAGGGGTTGCAATACTCCAGCGCGCTGCTTCATTCAAAATGGCCGTCGGGTTTGCGTTGGCTAAATTTTTCAGAGATTTTCGAATTCAGTGTGGTTCCATGTGTACTCATTAAAAATATTCAATAATAATGTCTGATTATTGATAGGCTTGAATTACATTATTGAATAAAACTAAATACAAATAAATACAAATAAATGTTTATTTCTTATTACAATAGGTCCATTTTAAGGGTACAATTTTGCTAAAATTTTATTCATATTTGCATACCTTTCAAATCGTCGCAAAGCTTAAAATACCATAGGTTGAAGGTATAGAAATTTGGTACTTTAGGATCCTTCACCGACGAAATGCAATTTGTATTCTTCTTCGACGCATAGTCAAGATGTTATATCTAACCTTAATGATCTTTAATTTAATAGTTTAAAATTGTAGAATATAAACGGGGAAAATTCCTATCATCTTTCCGTTAATTTCTTATCAAAAGATTTATGTCGGTCATTGAGAATTATTTCAGAACCCTCATTATTAAGTTCAACCGGGTTAACATGGAACTTGCGGTCAATGTCAATGATGGATAACAAATTTTGAAGTTCGAAAAATAAATCAAAAATATTTTCCACGTACCGTTAAACTGAATGTATTAAAAATATTTTTGTCTAAAACAGTTTTTTACAAATTAAATATTCAAAGCTCCATCACTAAGTTTCTTCACCACTACTGGACTGGAAGAGTTTACCAATCAAAATGGAAACATTGAAGTTGAAATTGAAAATTATCGGAGTATTGCTTTCTTTGACTTTTTAAAAGAAACAGAGTTGACATTGACAAGTGTCTCATTTCTCTTGAAATGTAATTTGTTAATAACTCCAGAAAGGTAGGGGACCGGACGGGTAGATTAGGTGGATCGAGAGGCGAGTTTGAAGTAAAAATTACAATTTAATGACGAAATTGAGACGGGGCAAGTTGAGCTTGATAAATAAATTCCCTACTGTAATTACCTGTGTATTTTTGCATCTTTTACACATAATATGTCCATTATTTTCAACCCTAACGTTAACTTTTTGTCCGTTCATTTTAGCATTGTGAACTGAAAAGGTATGTAAGTATTACGTGGTTCTTCATACATACTCTCTTATATTCAGGGCTATGAAATCACTGCATAAGGCAACAATCGGATTTACAAGCAGTTTTCTCATTTAATCCCTATAACTAGAAATAGCGAAAATGACGGATTCACGTCATCTGGGCAAGGCAGTGGAGGTGCAATATGATGATGACCAGTACATAGTCAAGCTCCTGAGTAAATTACAGATTGTAAAATGGGCTCCGCCGGATTTAGTTGGGCCGGGAGTGGAAGACAGCACGGAATACGTACGTAGGTAAAATAATGAATAATAAAAATAATATGTGGATGATATGAGCAAACATACATGTTAATTTTAAAACAGCTCAGTAACCTAATTGTGGATTACAAAACCCTTCCGCTCCACGAGTTCAAAATCGGACTACAAATGAGCTTGTTGGGATCGGATGGGGACTGTGGGAACACTGTAATCCCGAAAGCTACACAAGATGCACTTAATCTAATCTTCCCGACTCAACACTGGGTGGAAAAGGGGGTTAAATACTTTCAACAGGTAATTTCTCAAAAGTTCATAAAATTTCTAAATTATCAACATGAACCAAAGAGTAAGGTTTTTTAGTTTGGTATAGTAATTTAATTTAGTAAACATAATTTTATAGATCTCCACAATCCCATCATCCCGAATGGACACAACAATACTGGAAGAAGCGATACGACGGTTAATGATAGAAGCACAAGCTCGATTTGATGGAGTTTGTCCCGTTCGGGAAAATATTATTATGCGGTGTTTTGGTAGATCATTAAATCTGTAAAAATTAGATTCAAGCTTAAATCTTGTAGTTTATTACTCCGCAAATCTAACATCTTGAAACGGATGTTCTTATTCTTAACAGACGAGATGATCCGTTTAGCCACAATAGACTCTACAGAACGAGGTCTCCTACTGCAGGCTGTTCGGGATGAAATTCGGATGACCTTAACTTGTTACAAAGCTCTGCTGCAATCCGCCGTGGATTTCGGTGTGGCAAAGTTCCAAAAGAATATAGAGACGGTAGGTGATCTCCATCAACAGGTTGACGACTTAATTCAAACTAAAGAGAATCTGCAGAAAGAGAATCAAGACTTGAGGATCAAGATGAAGTTGATGGACCGGCAGTTCACGGATGAGCGTCAAGCAACTATTGATTACAGGAAAAACAAGCTAGCTAACCTCAAACGAACCAATGATCAATTTATTGTGAGTCCCACATAAATTACAATATTGTATACTTACGATTAGTACTAATAATATTAAATAATTGAATCAAATAATAATCATAAGTAATTAATTATGTAGTCGTATAATAATGTTGAGAACTACAAAATAATTGTGGATACATAGGCCTACTAATTTTGAATATAATTTCTGAAAACGTCAACTCATACTTTAATAATATATATTTAATTTTTATTTAATTTATTATTTTACTTACTTAATGTAAAGTTTGTATGTAATTTTTAATTTATTTTCCAAAGTTTTCATCTTTTTTTGTAAACCATTTTTCCCGCAGGCCATGCTGGAAGCTGTAGGTGTAGAGAAAAATCTGTACCGACATCTGCTGTAATAAAGAAGACTAAAGTTTTTAACACTATTTTTCCAATAGTGCATTCAATTAAAAAAACAAATATCATAAAAATCTTGTACATACATACACCCGCAGATTTCATTAAAAATCTTTGGCGTGATTTTCTTTAACAGCACCTGTACTTAACAATTTATTTATTATTATAACACCCTCAGAAATTAGTATATTGCCAACATAAGGCATTATCAGTAAAACGGAAATAAGGAAATTAATAAAAAATAATATGGATAAATAAAAATAATATAAAGCAATAAAAATAAATGAATAAAAATAATATAAAGCAATAAAAATAAATGAATAAAAACGAATAAATAAAAATAATATAAAGCAATAAAAATAAATGAATAAAAACGAATAAATAAAAATGAATAAATAAATAAAAATAATATAAACAAAAAAAAACTATGAACATTACAATAAATAAAATTACTAAACAAATAAAATTAGAAAGATTATAATAAATATAAATAAATAAACAAAATTACAAAAGTAATGTTTTAAAATTATGAAATTCGTAAAAGAAACATTAATAAATAAATAAAAAATAAATGAATAAAAATATGAATAAATAAAACCATTCATATAAATATTATTAAAAGTAATTTAAATTGTCTTAAAATCCATTCCTTTGAAAACACAAAAACATCGTAAAATATACGTTTCAAATCATGCAACTTTAAAAACTCAAAATATGACAAAAACCATTCACATAAAGTATTGCATAATAAAATGGCGAAATTAATGCTGGCAACTGAGCAAAATTTAGAGCGTCATCCCAAAAAACCGACTTTAAATACTTGCAGTGTCGATTTCCCGAGAAGTGGAATTCCGACAGGAGGAAAGGAAGGGAATATGAAATGCGACACAGCAGATGTGTGACCTCATACTTCTCGGTATTTAACCCACAAGACAAGTATATAAAAATCTCGGATCTCATAATGTGATATTGCATCAGAGATCATCATGTTTACACAAACGCGTGCAGTGCAGAATTGTGCAAAATCCTGAGTCGTAGAGTTTATTAGTGCAACGTAGAAAAAGATAAGTGCGAAAAACGTAGAAACAAAGACGTACGAATGGCACGGGACTTATATGACATTTACATTAAAATACGTTCATTCCCATTCACAATACAAAATACAAGGAAGCATCAATGCAATGCAATGGTGGGAAACGTAGATTGTTAAGTGCACGAGCACTGGTGAATTCCTTTGATTTCTATGGTCTTTGAGTGGATTGGCGGCTCTTGGATGGGCGTAGAATTGCCGGCCATGTATAGGAATACCTATAGCAGCAATATAAAGACTTATTTATTTGTTTATTTTTAGATTAAAAATTTCTTGATTTTTTAAGTCTTTGAATGGTGCTAGTTATAGAGGTTGTTATTTAACTATTTCTAGAAATCTAAACGCTGAATACTAGTCCAATTATTGGTTGTTTTGGTGGGAATTTTCCAAGTCTTTACATATGGCTGCTATAGGTATTCCTATACATGGCCGGAAATTCTACGCCGATGGCTTTTGGTTGGAGGAGTGAGTAAACTTTTACAAAGTTCCAAATAATCTTCGGAGAGAGTCGTAGTAACTCCAAATGAATGAACGAGTAAACAACAAAAGTGTATAATATTAAGTGTGGTGGGCCTTCTGTATTAACCTGAAACAAAGCATTAATAATTTACTCCATTAATTACACATCTTCACTATAGATAAATCCTATTATTTCTTATTTCACACTATCTCACAAATTTATACGCAAAATAATTATGAACGCCAATCTAGTCAGCATTTTAACATGGACGAATCCCGTCAAATCAGGGGGATACCTTATTGCTCTCAATATTTTACTGAGGTGAGTTCAGGTTAATTTCGTGATTCTTTCTGGAATTTTAGTCTGTTTTAACAAAGCTAAAATATAATTTTTGAAATTTAATGATTTTAAATAAATTTTAATTACTACTGGAGGACGATGTTGTTATTGTTGTTGTTAGTGTTAGATTGTTTGTTAATGTTTATGAATGTTTTTGGAGATTGTTTAAAAATATTTGGATATTAATAATTAATTTTAACCTCAATCGGAATATTGTTAATAATGGGGAGGTAAGATTGACAGTCTGATTGGTAATTTGGGAAGATTGTGAAATAAACTTTTGTTTGTTGATGATTTCCAGAGTCCTTCACAACCAAAGACCACTAAGCGCGGTAGCAGTCATTCTCTTAGTTCTTTTTATCCGTCGCTTATGGAAGCATCGAATCCGACCTGAAGTTTTGGTTGACCCCCCGGACTGCGAAGATTGGGTGAACCTGTCAACTTATGATTTTGAAAAGTCTGCTATAGATTTCGGTAAATGTGTCTTCAAGTCGTGGGTTTCTCTGAGGAGCGAGCACTATTTGCTGGTAAAATATGTTTATTTATTATTATTTATGGTAGGTGTTTGTATGTAATTAGATGATGATATTTAATTAACGTTGATATTAAATATTGATAGTCGTATCGTTGAAGTATTGATGATAATTATTATTGAAAGTTGTATGACATGTATCATTTATTGGGTTTGAAAATCAAAATGGTTAATTATTTTGCAGTGGGTGATCATGACGTCAGTATTTTGGATTGTTTTGGCCAAAGTATCCAGTCTTGTAAGCTTTCCAACAGTATTGTTGTTACTGTCCAACGGGGTCTTTATTGCCTTTCCAGTGCTCAAGAATTTTCGGTTTGAAGCTAAACAGTATCAGAGTAAGTGAGTCTAACTAACTCGAGTGTTGTGTACTGAATTGAGTATTATCTAATTAGTATTGCTGTAAGAAGAAATGGTATTTCTAGATTGGAGGTTTAACGAATTTTTATTTGGATCATGGTAGGTGAAACAGACTTCTTTGAACCGATGGAAACAACGGCCTTGCCTGAGCCTGAGACTAATGAGAATCAAACCTACAAAGCGTTACAATTTATTCAAGATTTGTCAACAAGCATATCATCTGCACTGAAACGGAATGATCCTGATGGAAGTACTGAAGATATCTTGATACCTTTACCAGATCCTTCAGTAGCACTTCGGGAACGATCAAAAACACCTCCTGAACCTGAATCTCTTACTCCTTTTGGGGCGAAGATCCCCAGTCACGAAGACAGCTCTGAGGACGAATTTTTGTTTGACGCTGCTCACTTCGAATCAAGTTCCTCATCAACCTCGAATTCATTTGAATTGCTTGAATTCTAGCCATATTATAGACCATTCTTAAAGGGGTAGACATAAAAGATTCTTGCGAACCTCTTCATGTCAAAAAGAAATTCGTCCTGAGAGATCTCATCCCATGGTGAGCGTCGATTTGTGAACTGGAGATCACCAAAGTGGTTAGCGGTTAATTGTATAAGATCCTTCATCCGTAAAGGAGCTTGCAGGCAAACTGTAGTGTAATTAGGTCTGTAGTAGCGGTGATGGTAATTTTTAGCCATCTGACCAATGTTACTTTTTCCTAAAGACAATATATCGCCCATTCCAAACTTGACCATACAATGTTCGGGAAATGAACCGAGAAGGAAGAGGGCTCCGACGCGGAGGAAATCTCTCGATAGTTTTATTGCATTTTCGCAGTAGATATTTAAGACTTCTTTGGAAACTTGCTCTGAGTTCATTGTTGATTTGTTATAATTTCGGAAAATAAATGCAAAATTGTTAAGAATTCAGGCTATGTTGTCATTGTAGCGTTGTATACAGAATGATCCATCTCTGTTGCAGCGTTGGCCACTGTAGAGTTCATCGTGAGAACTTCTCAAGGATCTGGAAAAGATTTCGTTCCCAGGAACAAACTATGCTCTAACAAGTGTGCCACACCGGAGAATTGCTTCGGATCGGATCATTGAGGCATCCTACTTCAACGGTTATAGAAATGCCATAAGCATCATCACCAGATAGAATTGGCGGATGGCTTGTCGTTTTCAAGCAAAATTTTTTTACATAGAAGTTCACATAGCAATTCCCTATCTTCAAGCTTGGTCCCCGGTATCATGCCAGCGGATTTTTTATTATATTGAAAGATCTTCTCCAAGATAGACGCACGATTAGGAACATCATCATCCTGGTCACTATGGAGATAATTTTTATTAAAATCGTAAACCTTGTGGGAACATGTGTTTGGTTTCAGTGGTAAACCTTAATCAATGTCATTGTTCGGGGAGGCCGTTGGTTGGTATCAAGCAGCATTGAAGACCTCTGTCGAACTCAAGAGCAATGCACGTTTTCCATCTAGCGGTGATTTTATAATATCAAAGCATTGGTACGGAATTTTCCTAATGCTACACCCAGCATTCAAGCCGACTACGAGCCGGACTATAGTCCGGTTTCGTTGACATCTTGTCTAGTACGGCGTTGATCAGTTTGGCTGCTCACCTTATCCTCATTCCCTCCTCTAGTTCTTTTTATATCTCTCGGTACAATCACGAGTGTCAAAACAATCGGGACGACAGGATGTGGTAAAGCTGGATGTGTAAGCTACTTCAATAGCAACAACAACAACATTGAAAGTAGTGCAGTTTCTGGTGCTGGTCCTTGTCCTTATAGCTAATCAGGATTCTATGTAATAACCCAAACTATTCTTTCTAAATATCGGTATCGGTCGTAGATCTAGAGTAGTTGCTGCATTTGGCGAATACGACGGCTAGGACGAGAACACTAGGACTAGGAGAAAGAAATTATTATTATTTCAGTCCTGCTGTATTCCTTACTTAAATTACTGTGATGGGATATGTGATACCATTATTATTTTGACATCACGATCATTTGCCTCGCGAAGCGCTAAAATATTTTATTTTAATTAAAACTATTTTTCTGGCGTTCTGTTTCGATTTTGATGTGGCAATATTCTTTTCGAAGATTCTTCTATGTAATAAGACTTCATTATTTTCATTGTCGCTACGGCTTTATTTGAATGTTATGATTGCAGAGGTTCCAAAGAAACGAGAAAGAATGTACAAATTGACATCGGTGTTAGGTTAAGCTCAAACATTAATATATAACATCAATTTAATTAACATTACGGATTATTCCAGGTTTCATTAAAATGAATAGCACTAAAGTTTTGGCAAATTCGGTACAACTTCAAAAATAATAGCAAGAGCAAGAAGTGGAAAAGTAGTTTTTCCACACCTCAAAATAGCTTCCAAGCCTCTATTATGACGAGAGTTTGTTTTAAATTTAATCAACCGGTCCAGCTATTTTATTTAAAGTGTACCTTCTGTTTAATCCCAAGCTGGTCATTCTGAATATGGCCAACCTATTGTGCAATGTCGCTTTTCTAATCACTCATTCATATTAAGTGTAGTTAGTAGACTTCAAACAACAAAATGCTCCATACCAATTTTCAAAGATTTCGTTTTGCTCATGAAACGATATTTTGTGTATTAGCAAACGTAGCTACTAGATGGAGATCGCAACGCTATTGGTAGCTTGATGTTAGTATTTTACTCTTCGCTAGCTATGGTGTAGTTACATGTAATTATTTTATATGGCTGTTTACTAGTACATACGTAAGTGCTCAAACGATGTATGGCCGAAATAAGGGCTATCAAGTATCATGTATTACAATGGTATTTTTTCGTTTATTTTTGGCAATCAAAAACAGATTATTTTAAAGTAAAGAATTATCCAACAAATTGTGGCAAGTTGAAGAGAAAACAATAAGGTACACTAAAGTGCAAAAATAAACATCCAAATCTGTTCCAAGTTGCTGCTCCAGGAGTAGACTGGAGAGCGGCTTAGTAATGACCATGTCCATGACCTCCGTGTCCATGACCTCCGTGTCCACCATGATGGCCGTGGTGTCCGTTGTGGTGGCCGTGGTGATGACCTAAGAATGATACAAAATAGTCAGTGAATTTGTTGGAATTATAATTAATTAAAATGAGATTATAATACTTGCGCATTAAAGTGCAACTTGGGTTACTCACCTCCGTACTTGTTACCGTGGTTATGATGTCCATACTTTCCGTGATGTTGGTTATGACCATGATGACCTACAGGTACAAAGAGTAATCAGATTTAAAAGAAAATCATTTCATTACGATCAGTGCACTTTTAGCTTTCACGATCTCGATATATAGCGAATGTGCTCGTTCTTACCATGATTACCATGATGACCCTTGTAGCCTTGATGATGACCATCATAATGACCCTTCTTGTGACCTCCGTAATGATTGTGGTGATTTCCTGAAATATTCCAAATTGTTATTCAAAATAAGATTGCTACGGATTGAACTGTTTCAAATTAAAATTACAATATTTTTAATGAATATTATATTAGCATTTTGTTTCTAATCATATGTAACTAACCGTGATGTCCGCCATTATGATGACCGCCATAATATTTCTTGCCATGGTGATCTCCGTGATGTCCGTAATGTTTGCCATGTTTACCTATGTAAGAACGTAAAGGTTAGCCGCGAAGATTCATTGAACAGGTGTCAAATTGTTGAATTAATTAGCATTAAAGATTGAATTTTTGTGGTAAATATCTTGCCACAACTCAATCTTTATTGTCTTACCATGATATCCATCATCGTGATGACTGTCATAGAATTTGTGTTGCTTAGCGTACTCATCCTTATGGTACTTGTTATGGTATCCGGTGGTGTGATGTCCCTGTGATAGTAATGAAATAGTATTATTATTTATATATTTGTTAATTCCAAAGCTTCCTGGAACTATGTAACAACTTCCAGGAGGAACTTGTAGTTTGTTAATTTAAACGTATTCTTAATGCAATTAATTTACCTTCTTATGGTTTCCGTGATGGCCATACTTCTTGCCTGTAAAGTGAATTTAATTAAAATGGTTAATATGGTTTTATTTGAACATTGTGTTAATTTAAATCAAATCTCCGAGGAAATTATTTTTAATAAACAATTAATTACCGTGATGGCCGTGGTGTCCACCATACTTATTTCCGTGGTGGTGTCCACCATGGTGGTGACCTCCATATTTCTTGCCGTGTCCACCATAGTGTCCTAAAATTAAAATTTAGAATTTATTACTGATTTGTTTTATTTTAGCTACAATCAATCTACAGTCAATTTATTAACATTAATTATGAAATAAATTACAATTAATTCATAATTTATATTTTCTCATTTAATGAGTATTCATTAATACCTTGGTGGTGATTGTTGTGGTGGTGGCCCTTGTGTCCATGGTGGTGACCTTGATTTCCATGGTGTCTGTAAATTGACGAAATATTTTTGAGCATGAAAAAATTGCTTCAAAATTTACCCCTTATGAATCCCAAAGGAGATATTTTAAACAATTTTTTGGGATTTTGAAATCAAGTATTTTAAATATAAATACTATATAATCCGGCAGTGCAGACCCTTACCCATAATATCCTTTATGGCCCTTATGTCCATGATGTCCATGTCCACCGTGTCCATGATGGTGGTGTCCATGGTGGCCATGTCCATGACCTCCATAACCTCCATGATGCCCGTATCCTGAAATTGTATAATTTACATGTAAGTACCGCCATGCTGGTAGGGAAATTATTTCATCAAGCAGAATGCTGTCGACAGTTTTATAGTAAATGATGATACAAAAAAATTAATTTCCTAAGCTGACAAGATTTACAGCGGCTGGTAAAACTACCGAGTTTGAGGACGGACGTAAAGGGGTTGGGACAAAAGCTTATACATACATTAAAGTTTCATGCTCCCAAGGGAGCAGGTAAGATAAAAAGTTTTGAGTTAATTCCAAGACCTGTGCTCTAATTCCAGAGCTTAAGTCTAGGAGATTGATTGTCCCAAGAGATTGGAGCCATGTTCATGGGCAATTAATTAATCAGTGTGCTATCCGGCATTTCATTTGAACCTCTACTTCCCTCTGCAATTTCCCTAAGTCCCCAATTTTTATACCGCATTAGCTCTATACAATTTATACTCAGTCGTGTCGGCTCAAAGTCACAATAATACAAAGTTTCTTTGTGAACTACGAGAGCTTTTATTGTGGTTACGTTTGAGCATGAGCATGCTTTTAGTAGTATTTGCACAAATATTTTGTCCTAACAAATTTTATTGTCAAATATTTTGAACTGATTCTTGGTGATTTGATGTATGAAGATCTTTAGGTAATGTTTTTGCTCTTAGAACATTCGGTGAATTTTAACCATTGCAATTTATTAAATAAGAGACAATTTTGACATTGCAATGACAATTTAGAAAATTTCAAAAATGTGAAGAAAAGTGTAGAATTTTCATGCTAATTCTAAGAATAATTTTCTTTAAATTTTAAAGTAAAAGGCAGAATTTTGGATGCTAATTGTAAAGGAAATTAAAAAATTTGAAACTCCAAAATTTATACGTATATGATGAAATCTAGATTGTTTTGAAAACTTGTTGGCTTTAAATTATTTAAGAATTTATAAACTATAAAATCCTTTGAAATTTTAAGCCCCGAATGAAATAAAAATGGTTACCTGTTTCCTGTCCCACGAGATCTGTAGGTTGAGCTACAATGAGATCGGTTACAATCTCCGTAGCATTGTTAAGATTGAGTTTTGTGTTTTCCTGCTCTGCTCCCAGAGCAAACACTACACACAGAACAGCTACTAAGCCAAGTCTTGAACACCAAGTCTCCATGATTACTGTAACACAACCAAGGGATAACCGAGTCTATTTAAGTGATTTTCACCAACATTTTTTTGTGCATCGATTGCCTAAATGCAATTTTCTCTTTTTGGTTACTTGAAGATAATTCATGAGATTTATATAACCAAAATCCTCATTGAGCTCTGGCAAGGAAAGTGCTCTATTAGAAACGTTGACGTGTAGGAAAGCGGTAGGAATGTAACAGAAACTTGAAGATTGAAAAAAAAAATCAGATCACAAGAACAACAAGATACAACCAAAAAACCTCTTTGACTAACTTAGTACCAGTCACATTTAGGGGCTTGAGATTTGCATTTTGCATTTGGCCTCCTCGATGAGTCAGTACATTGCTCAAACTGTACATCAATGGGATTAGGCAATGAACCTTACATACATGTGTGTGTGTTTGCTCGAAAACCACACAGAAAACTACAAAATCAATAACCTATCAATTGCAATGATCTGAGCGAGTTAGTTTTGTTTTCCTTTTCATCTCCCAAGCATCTTCCCACTTGTAATGTACATAATAAAATAACTGCATCCACAACAATCATTATGCTCCTGCTTGTTAATGACAGCAGTCAATTTACCAATGGTTTTTCTAAATTCTTACCTCTACCATTCGATTTCCCCTTTCCCCTATGGTTTTTTACATGGGAAAATCTAATTAGCATGTTAAAACGGACAATTTTCAATCTATTCTTGCCAACCTCAACTATTTAGAATGCCTTCTTGATTTCTCATGTCATTCAAACCAGCAGCAGTTCTCTCTGTTAATTGGTTCTGCTTCAATTCTTAGGCTATTTTGGCAGTATCCGCGTATTAAAAGGCGGCTATGTGGAATTCAGGCAGTAAAAAGAATTTGCCCTGGATTTCAGATTTCATCAACCGCCTTTAATTTTATTTTTTTGATAATTTTTAAGCAAATATTCTTATAGCCGGTATAAAATCTACGCCTTCATATATGAACTCATGTCTCTCCACCCGACAAGACTTGTAATGATGCCGTGGCATGCTCAACGAACCGTCCTTAATCAACGGGGCAAACAATTCAATACAAATATTGGCTGAAGACAAGGAAGTTAGGCCGCTGCGAAGGCTTCCAGGCCAACTCCATCTCATTCGGTAGGAGCGGCAGGCTTTCTATATACGAACGGACGTCGAGCCGAGCCCGCATTCAAAATAATTTAGTTTCTTAAAAAATTACTAGTCTTGCTGATTACGATTTGCAGAAATGTAGTCAGATAGAGGAATAGATATATGGAGACGCACAGGATAGAGTTGCAATGATAAAGGAGCGTACCTATATAAGCCATGTGTATATGCTCGATACAGAAATCAGATTACATAAAAACAACTTCTAATACTTTCCAATTTTTTCCCTTGAATGGTGGATTACGTACTAATCATAAGCTGAAAATTACTGCTCAGTGAAGGGTAAAATTGAAATTTTGCTATTCCCTTCATTTTCTTCGAAGAGTAAAGGTGGATTGGGCTAACGCTTAGTTTTAATAGCATGTAATCATCCAGGGCTCTAGACACTGTCGATTTGAAGTGTATAGATGATGCCTAATGTTTACGTATGACAATATATTTTTACTTGTATACTGTATACATGTGTGTATTTACTGTAGATACTTGTATATTTATGGCATAGATACGTGTATATTTACTGTAAGAGCATGCAGTAGTCCACAGGTTGAGCATGGGGAATGTCCACAACTTCTATATACATATACATTAAGACCATCACCTTTATACTTCTGCCTGTCGATAGTACTCAAGTTCTTTGATACCATAGTAATTATATACAGCTTTGGCTCAGTCAGCCTACCGTCAAGTAAAGCTCATTTTAACTTTAAAGACGAAAGTTTGAGCTCAAGTTACACCGCTCTTGACAAGATAAAGTAAAAGTTTCTAAACTCTCTTATTATGTCGGTCCTTCACAACTCATTAATATGCTTTTTGTTTTTATGGGTGAGTTCGGGTGTGGAAAACTTGAGGCTCAAACTTTAGTTTAGGAGGTATATATATAGCTCGTCAACAATTTTTTGAAGCTTCTCTTCCCAAACACAAGCTTGATCAGCAAGTCTTAAAAATTTCCTAAAACTATTATTCCTTTTTTGGAATAAATCCCCAAGTATTTTTGCAACCTTTCAAATTGCTTAAGATACTTGCTTATTCCTTTCGAGCTATTTGCCTTCTTTTTATCTACCTACTTGATAACGTTGTACACATACAACATTTACACATGTATAAAAGAAACCCACTATGTAATTTCATATGTTGCCTTTACATGTTACACCGTGCATATAAAAAGGATATTTTGTCATTGTAATATCGCAGCTTCCGCCCCGATCCTCTAATTTTTTCGGTCTAAAAATTTTGAATCCCCTTCCAATATGCTTAATCCTGTAGGCACACAGCATTAAAAATCCAGATTATTAATGAGACATCTCATTTTCTTAAATCCCACCAGTTTATTACGTACCGTCAGTAGACCATTAAATGGCCACTGACGCTTGAAAACGTTATTAACGGTCAGAACACTCTTGATATCTTTATATCAAGAATCAAGAGTGACATAAAAAACAAAGACTGTGTGTTTAATAAAAGTGTATCATTACACGCTTAAATAACAGCGATAATTTCGTCGGCAAGATACTTTCCTATATGTAAAATAAGCGTCTCAAAAAATCCATACAAAAAAGGGCTGCTCAAAACAATCGCTCCTAATTCTTTCACGTATATAAGTAATTGTACGTATAACACTATGTATTATGTAGATAATGATGCACAAGAACTTCCGGCGTTCCGGCAATAAAAATGCAGTTTGCGGCTTTTGTCCTTTCCATATAAATACGAGAATGTAAACACGGCTGGCGATTTCGACTAAAAAACACTTGCCGTTGTTGCCGGCATGAATACTCGCAGTAGAGTAAACTTTCATACATATATGCATACTTATATTATGTGCATTTCAAACTTGACAAACGAATCGCAAATGATATATAATTTATGCGTTTAAAATGGAAAAACCTAAACCGCAGTCACAAATCTTTTATGTGCTTAAGTTTAATAGTAAAAGTAACTCCCATATTCCCATTTGCCTATTTAGCTGTTTATTGTTTTAAAGTTGTGTACACAAACCAGAGCTGCGGTTGAGTTAAAGAGCCTCAACAATGTTGTTGATAACATGATAACTAATTTTACACTCGTATTTTTTAGGCGCAAGTTAGTGGTTATAAATAATTAATTAAATGGGTTTATTAACATTGTTTTTCATTTGTTAACTTGGTTTTTTATTAATACTTCACAATTATTTTTATTTAAAATTAGTAAATGTTAGTACTAGTAGCTTAATTAATCCGTAATATTAATAGTGTAAATATATTTTAAGTAATACAAAAAATACTTTTTGAAGTTTATTGTGTTTGTTCGTTTTTTTGCAGGTTAAATTGCAGTATATGGAAGGTAAGTATTGAATACTGTGATAAGAAACATAAGAGATAAAATAAAGACTAAATAGGAGATTTAAACCGCTATTACGCATTGTCCACAGCCTTCTTTGCGTTGATCCGGCCATAACCAGCCCGGTTATTAGGGTACCTGGTCTCGGAAGCTCCACCGCAAAATCTCCAAGTATTCCTAACGGTGTCGGTAGACTTGTTTAAAATGGAGCGAACTTCGGACGGGGTCAATCCCGGCGATTTAGATAGCATCAACGCTACAACTCCCGCGGCATGAGGACAAGCCATACTAGTTCCATCCAGAGTGGCATAACCATCATCAGATTGATTAGAGGCAGATTCTATCCTGGATCCCGGAGCAACTATATCGGGTTTAATTTTCCTATCCACAGTGGGACCGGTGGCACTGAAACTACTGACCTCATCTCTGTCGGTAGTTGCACCCACCGCAATAACCGTATCATAATCTCCAGGGGAATCCACAGAACTGCAACCTTCCCTACCACGATTCCCTGCAGCAAAGAGAACAATGATTCCTGCATCCCGGAGAGCCGTTGTGGCCCTGGAGAACTCCAGATTCCGTCTACTACCCCAACTGTTACTAACGATATGAGGTGCTTTAGAACAATCTGGATTCTCTCCATTGGTATCCGTAGGACAAGTCATGAATTGCAAGCATTCCAGAAGATGAAGATTGGAGCATGAATTGGTTTCACATCCTTTACAAGCCATCCATTTAGCTTCAGGTGCTACTCCAATGCCATTGGTACCGACGATCGTGCCCGTACAATGTGTTCCATGTCCATTGTCATCAGTCGGTGACTCGCTTTTCTTCCCTGGATCGTACCAACCATAATTTGATTTACCAACGTAATTCCCTTGAATAGCTTCATGAGTAGCACGAACCCCGGTGTCCACAACCCCGACAATTACATTGCCTCCTTTACGTCCACTCTCCCAAACGGAAGGAGCTTGAATCTTGTTCACTCCCCAAGTGATCGTACGTGAAAGAAAGGATTGATTTGTCACCTTTTGCTGACTTAGATTCTCAATTTCAATAAAAGTTTCCTCTGAAATTTCTCCTACATTCTTGAATTTTGCCAACTCTTTTACTAGATTTATGTCCGCTCCTCGGACGATGAGTTGATTGGAAATCCACAAGATCTGGTAGTCAATATTGGTTAGTCTTGCTCTGTTCAATAGTCTCAAAACTTTCCTTTGACTTGCCACTGCTCTTTCTTGTAACGCATGAACCACAGCGTTTAGTCGAGCTTCACGGTTCTTAAATCTGACTAATGTGATTGAATTTAAAAACGTGCTTGAGTCTTCTTTAAATGTAATCAAAATATTTGTTGTTTTCTCCCTTTTCAGAAGAAGTCGCAGACCATTAGTCATGTTCCCACATTCCCCAACATGGCTCAACAAGACTATTGGTATGAGCAGAAGAAAAAACATGCTTGATGATGACCTCGGAGTGATTAGTTAATATTGACCTTAAGCTCGCCGAATGTGTATGTAATCGACTTTAAATTTTATCAATACTTTAATCTGAAAAGTGGTCGCAAGATAGCAAAGGTGGTCGTTTTTTTTATTAAAATATCTAGTGAGATGCAAAAACAATTTTGTCGTAACAGAACGACGTCGCAAGTTTGAAAGGGATAGGAAAAAGAATGATTGATCACTGCTTCGGAACTTGGCTTTTATACAAGTATTGCAAAAAAGGGTGTAGACTCTGCGAACTTTATTTTTTATGCTGTTTACAAGACGGATTGTCTTACAAAGCCAATACGGAAATATTTGCGAATGCGGGTGACTGTAAATATTCATTGGTACCGGTATGCTCAGCGTTACCATGCGGTTGATTCCTGGTTCAATGTATAGAAACTCTAGTATAGCCCGTCACCGAAGAAAAAACTATTGAGTGAGATGTGTACAAAAGCGTTCGCAATTTTCACTGTGTTTATCATGGGGACATGTCAACAATAATTTTGGAAATCCGGCGGTGCATAAACTGGATAGATGTCTTGTGCAAAGGAAAGTGCGACGTTGAGTTCTCGCGTGCTCACCGTGCACCTCTCGTCACATTTGAGTAAATATTTGATCCTGCGGTTAAAATAAAAAGTAATCTATCTGTATTTTCCTAAATTAAGTTCTTGACTTATCATTTTTGAAACCCCAATATGTACATACATACTTCCTTTGGTAGTTCAACAACCTTCGACATTGTGAGCGAATCTTCGTGGCTTTTTCATAAAATACTTTGAGGACTTTGCTGGTCCTATCTATTGATATGTATGTTTGAAATGTGTCGATATGTTTTATTTCCGGAGCAGAAGTTTATTCATGATTGTCTGCAGATGATTATTATCTAAATATTGTATGAATCGCGATGTAGGAGTTGGGAGCATATGGGTAGATGATTGTTAAAGTTGTGAGATTCAACAGGATTAACCAAATAGATAAGTTTTGAAATTATTTAACGAATTTGATGTTCCCCTATTAGAGGACAGTATATAGATGGGCTCAAAAGGTAAACAGAGCTTGTAATGATGTAGGCTGACGGGGATGTAGGAAAAGTTTGTTCCATAAGTTTATTGATCATGATGATGGTATTCGTTAAGTGGAGGACTGAAGTTGTCCACTTATCAGTTTGCAGTAACTGGAGTAGCATGTACTACATAGGAATCGTGGTTCATTGAAGAAGCTCTCAAACTTTTCCAGAGTTTTCCGTTGTTACAGTCAAAATGCTCTTGGAGCCTGTCTTGTGTTGGTGTAGCCATTGGATTCCCCTGAATCGCATTAATGTAAATCGAATAGAAATCAAATTATTTCAAGATGTTTCACTTCATACGTCGTAACCAATTTCCTACTTTTTCATGCTCCATAGCCACTTGCCAACAACCCTAATCGTTGATGTTTCACGCTTCAGCGACATCACAATAACTCCTTTTGTGTGCCCTATCTACATACTTACACAGTCTCTTATGTTACGTGTTAACCACAACTAGTGACAACAGCATGAACTTCTCATATCATCAGCCACAACAGAAGCTTCATTTGGAAATAAGCGAGCGGATGATTATAAATGGACCTACGAAAATAGTCTAATGTAGGTTAGTAACCAGACCCTAGATCATGTATACGTTTGTTTTAGATGAACTATATGATAATAATTGAACTTGTGCGTTAGACTAACCTACGATAATAATGGATCGTATGTAATGGTTGATCGTACGATACAGTCATTGAGAATGGACGTATGGTGTACATCGAAATTAACCTCAACCAACTAGTGATGTTGCGTAGTTAAAAATGATTATCAATGTTGATGAACTGTTGACAGTTTAGTTCACGCTTGAGACAATGTTACATTATAGTTCGCAGGAAGAATGAAGAACTTGAAGCTTAATGTTATATTTAGCCTAGCTTGATTATATAGAGAGCTTGGTTATACAGCTAAGCCTGGTTATATATAGCATAGCTGTTACCTTCCTATTGTTTACTTTTGATCGGAAATGTATTTTTTGAGTCGCAAAATAACGTATGGCAGGACTTTCAGAGTCCTGAAGTTTCCTTAAAAGACATCCGTCTCCAAAGGATACAATGCTTTTAGACCATCGTTTCTCCAGCCTGGTGTCGGTAGTTGATTTGAAGTCGCTTCTGCACTTAAGAATGTCGCCTTGTACTTTACGCTTACATTGTGTGAGTCAAATAAATAAAAATGGAAGGCTTTGGAAATGTACAGCAATATTTAAATGATTGTGTAAGAATAATAATGTGTTTGGGAATTTCTTGATTTGCTTCCACAAGTCAGCAACATGCTCGTTCTTTCTATTGCTGAATAAATGTTTGTATAATTCCTTGACATAAGTCTCTTGGTACGAGCACGTGTCTCCAGGGATTCACTCTCAAGTATTCTACACACTTTACGTCAATTGAGACGAGCACAAGGATGGGAGTACCTCACGCCCAAATGCTTCAGAATTCGAATATGTTCGAATACATATAAGTATATCAGTGCAGAAGTGAGTTCACATACAAGTCATTTCGTGGAGCTCTTCCCGTAATAATTAAGCAACAAAGTGTATATTTCTGTACTCGGAAACTCCAGGTTTTAATAGCTCCGCAACCGAAATTCTCGGAGCTTCATTTGTACGGAAAGTGTACCATCTATGTAAGTGCAGGGATATGTACAGTGTAACATGCCACTCGATCCGCCTGAGCATGTTTCCAAGAGTAAAGACATTAAAAGGTAGATAGTAGATATATACTTATAGTTTAAAAAGTGTTACATTTGACACAGCTTACATACTGTGAGAGCACGTCCTTACACAACGGCGAACGTGAGCAAGGAGGGCTTAGCTTAGGACGGTTGTACAAAGCCTAGTAATTAATATACGTATTAATATGATGAGGTGAAGGGTCAAAAGTAAATAAAGATATAACAGGGGCTAGAAAATAGGCTCCAGTTTATATCTCCGTCATTTCTATTGATGTGGTGAGGTGAGGGCGTGTGATGATTCCACTTCCAAGCCCACTTCTCTCCACCGTCTCCGTCGTTCCTTTTTCTAAATAAAGTAGTATGTAGTCAACATCATCATACCTGTGTAGTATCATACTTATGGAGTCGACATCATCATATGTATTTAAAATCATATAGAGAATGTCGAGTGCTCCAACTGTAATAAGTACAGAATATTTCTCGTTCTGTAAAATATTTATGTAGTATGGTTGCAGGGAAAATCTCCTGTGTGTCTAGTCATGTCGACTGTATCTTGACTGTATGGAGGAAAGAGAGTTGAGAAAAATATCTGAGGTGACGCTTAACCAGAAAAGGGTTTGTTATATGAATTATGAGCAGAAGGTTAATTATATTGTTGAGAAAAAACATTAAATCAGCGTTTACACAAACGGTGATTTGGCCCGTATGAAGTATCCGTATGGTGCATATCAGGTGCTTGGTCTTAATGCTAAACAATCCAATAAATTTTGAACCCAAGTTGGTCGGCGCACTTACTTTCCGTACGCTCCAGATAAGCGACTGGATATTTAAGTACGTATAAATAAATAATTATAAGTAGATACGTGTAAAAATAAGTGTTAGTAGGTATAAAAAAGATATGAGAGTATGAACACTGGGCTCGCTAGTACATATACAAATTGAATGTAAGTATATGACATGGATTAAATAATTACATAGAAGTGAAATAAAGTTCAAGTTGTTTGAAGAGAGAAGGCGGTTATACTAGTGTGAGGTTGAATCTCGGCGGGATTAAAAGTGAGAAATGAACGGGAATGGGAAGTGCATTCATAAAATGTGAAAGTTACACCGTCTTTTTCACATTTAATTTATCTACCGGATCATTCTGTTAGGTAAGATGATTATCCGGGAATAAAGTAATAAAGTATATAAGAGGCAAGATAGTGTAAAGTACTCAAAAGTTGTTTACAATAAGAGTAATAATAAAATATCTTGGCCTCTCTCTCTCTCGCTCGCTCACTAGGATTTCAATAGGAATACGTGCTACCAGTCGGCTTAATGTGTATAAGAGCATCAGGTCAGGACCATGAAAAACCGAGAACCACCAACAAATCAAAGGATGCATGACGATGCTTTTGTTGTTCACGAGAGCTCACGTACGGGCTCAAAAGTGTTCCTGGAGATTAATAAATACGTGAATAATGGAACTGAAACAAGTTATAAGGTTGACGTGAGATTTTCTCTTAACGTGAAATAATACATATTATGGTTGTAGTGGTCTTTCAAGACAAACGGAAAAAAATGTCCAAAGTCAAAAGTTATACGTTGTGCAACCAGAAAACCCGTCCAGACTTCTCATACACCTACTTTTGTCTCTACTTCTCTCTCTCTCTCTCTCTTTCTTTCGTTCCGTCCAATATCTCTACACTTGTTTGTGTTCTTTTCTCCGATAGATTAGGTCTTTACCATGCATGGCGTGAAACATTTGCACAACAGCTAAACTATATACGAACTAACTTTTTATGTTCAAGCTCCTACTTGATTCTGCTGGAGTCTTAAGTCTTTCAACACGTATAGAATAAATGCGAAACGGTAAAAAAAATCAAGACATAACAAAACGGAGAGCGAAATCATAAAATAAACTCTCGCATGTTCGGCTTTAAGTATATTGCAACCCTTCCTAGCCTTCTTACATTCTAATAACAGCACTTATTATACTCCCTGCATGGAAGGAACACCTCTTGAGGACCACATGAATACGACCATTATAAGAATTCTACCATAAGATTGTTTCGACAGACTGAATTTTAACATAAGAAGGCTTCTGTTAGGTGAATTCTCGACTATATGGATGCTTGCATAATATGCAATCAACTCTCTTTGAACGCTTCCATAAAATGTATTCTACCATGTGAGTACCTAATATGATTTCTAACATATGGGTGCTCCCGAGGTATGAATTTTTAGTCCCATTCCCTTATGACTACCAGCATATCATACTCTATGAATATATTAAATCGGGCTGCACGTATTTTCACTCAAACCTTTACATTTACATACGCGTCGGAGGTTGAGAGTCAAAGCTAAAAGAATGCATCTGAGAGAACAAGTTTACATGAATGAAATGGAACGCTAAGGACGGGTATCAAATATGCATGTATATTCCTCTCTGACCCGCT
This sequence comes from Lipothrix lubbocki, assembly GCA_034696945.1. Classification (NCBI taxonomy): domain Eukaryota; kingdom Metazoa; phylum Arthropoda; class Collembola; order Symphypleona; family Sminthuridae; genus Lipothrix; species Lipothrix lubbocki. The sequence continues at coordinate 207,909 of JAQGAK010000018.1, read as the reverse complement.
GTCGCTTATGAGTAGACTGCAAAGCTCTCGTGCTCATGTGGTCTGTTTGCATTTCAATTCTTCTATAAATTCAATAATTCATGCATAAAAGCCTGAGAGCTTGTTCTATAATTCAAAGAAACATTCACACCATTGTCAATCTGTGGTTGTGGCGCAGTCATTGAAAAACCAAACAGTAGATTTACATTAGAATGTGCTTGTCAAACAGAGAATCATTATTGAGCTTATGCACTTTTAAGTAAGTTGCAGTAGTTCGAAGTATTACACTTTTTTAAGTAAGTTACAGTCCATCTGGAGTATAATGTATGCGCATTTTTAGTTGCGGAGTACATATATTATAAGAACTTGTTCGCGAGTTAATCGTGATACGAGATACGACCTATATATGCATTTGCATTGATACCTTCAAGTTTTATGTGTTACGACCATATATGAAGGAATTATGACTGGAACCTTGTTAGGGATCATACTTTCCGTCTACTTTCCTCTCCGGACACAGACCAACAACAACAAGAAGACGAACAACCACAGATCAGACTTCAGAGATGGTAAAAGGTTTTAGTACGTAAGTTAAAGTTTTAAGTTGCACAAGACTTATTAAGCCATAGTGCTGTCCCCTAGCACAAAACTCTTGGACCAAAGAGCGGGGTAGTCATGACGACCGGAGAACCAGAGAGTGAGAGTAACATTCATAAGACGTACATGGGGTTGTTGCATGTACAATGCTTTGCATGTGGGAAATCTTACATCATGACATATCCACGGATGATTTTACATCAACAGCCACACAGACCTTTATAGTAGTAGTGTTATATTAATGTGTTAACCTTTTAACGATATACTTTTATACATGTTCCATGCACGTTGTAGATCTCTCAAGTAATAAGTACATAGAACAAGGTTACATTTGAATTGTGCATAATGTGCTCTTTTTTACACTTATTATTCCCAAATCTGATAGTCTATATATGAAGGTTTTGTAGAAGGAGTGAGTTTTTTTGTAGTATGTAGGTGTGCATGGAGTTGTTCCTAAAGGCGGGAGTGCTATGCAGGTTAGGTAGAAGGTTCCTCGTTCCTCAGTGATTGCGAGTAAAACAGGAGAGAAGAAGGGATGGCAATCCTAAAAACTGACTGTGCATACTATATAGGGTATTCACAGGGCTCTTGTGGGTCTGAGTGCTTGGGCTTTAACCACTGGTTGGGCTTTAAGCAGTGCTTATGATGACTTGTGCCAGCACACTACGATATAATGTTAATGCACTATACGGACAACATGAGGAATTACATAGAATGTTACGGGGAACACATAGTACACACACACACAAGTGACTAGTCGGGAGTTTTAACTACAAACCATTAGAGCCGTAGAGGAGCACGCAAAGGAAAGGCATGATTTGGTGTGTGTGTATGTGTGCTTATTGGTTGTGTGTGAGTGTGTGATATGTGCCTGTGTGGTTGTTTTATAGTGTAGCCCGAGCTATAGCATTGTACTTGATGAGAGAGAGAGAGAAACGTATGTGTTAAAGCCGTTTTCATACTCAAAGAGTAACTAAAATCTATATAGAAATGGAGTTGAAGTTTTTGTGCACACACTGACAACATTTTAAATCTGGCCCTTCAGTCGTGTGTCAACAACGAACGAAGGCGAACCTACAAGTTAAAAAAACTGTGTCGAACATAACGTGCGCTTTGACGACGCATACTTCTTCTTCTGCTCCTTCCACTTCACATGGTCTTCTCGAACGTATATACACTTCTTGGTTGTCTTCTTCTTACTTAGTCTCCGTGCAGTCGTGCTTTTCTTCTGATCTTCTCCTCTTTTCGTACAACTCTCAATACATAAGTATACAACCACTGGATTACAACATTTTACTACAAGTTACTTCTCAGAACTTCAACAACCAGGCAGGATAGTTTCTTTATGGTGTAGTCTGCATACATCAGACCTACCACCGACCGCATCAACCACCAAATACACAATCAGGGTCCTAGTCTGAGAAAACCTGAAAGGGTCACTCGGAAAGTCTGATTCATAGAAAAGTCTCCAGAGCGTTCATTCTGAAATCATTACAATATTAAATGACCCACTGGAGGAACCATTCCACAAAATAATATTCAGAACAACAGAGATTTACTTCTCTTATTGGGTGCTCGTTCGCTCCATCAGTCACTGCCTCTACCACACATCTTCGCTCTGTGGTTAGGATTCCGACTTGCTGTTGCTGGAATCACTGGAATGTACAGTTCCCAGCGACTCGTTTGACCGAAATCCTACAGCTACGTCCGAAACTACGCCGGAGTCTTTGCTCTGTGACTGGAAATGTTAAAACAAATTTAGCATGACAACAGAATCATTGTGTTGTTATGAGTGTTCATACATTGTGCAACCAATTGCTAACATTTTCTCAAATCTCCACTGATTTAATACCGTAATTTTTATACATTCGGCTCTCTACAGTCGACACCCCCGGATTTGACAGTCTACCCTCAATTCCTGTATAATAATCGGAATTCCCAAAGGACTAAGTAATTGATAATCACGAAACAAGAGACTGTTCCCGGTTGTTCATGTAAAGTAAATTCTACTGGAGGGAGTTCCATCGTTAATAATAAATTGAGTTCTTGCACTCCTCTCTGCGTACACTAGAAAGACGGTGAGTTTACCGGAGAAGAAGGTGAACCCTGTCGCAGCCGTATTCACATGTGTGTGCAAATCTGTGAACGTTTTACCGGACTGGAAAAGCCTGTTTTCAGTCGTTGATTTTATTCAAATCGCACTGCTGTTTTGATTTCAGCTTTCCTACTGTTTTCATTCAAAGTCTATTCCAGAGCTCTGGTCTGAGTTCTAAAAGGAAACGGTTGTAGTGTGTTCGTGTTGAAAATGTAAGCGGGAAAGTGCATAGGTAGATGATGCTATATTGGACGGCATAGTATCTATATAAGAGCATTGGATTTGAAACTGAAAACTTTGTAGAGTAAAATATGAAAAGTTGGCATTGGATCCAGACTAATCGGACAAGGGAAATAGCTTCAACAAGAGTGACAGTGACTCTGGTCCTGGATGCCCTGTCATATAACTAATAAAGGCCGCATATGCAATTTAGGCCGTGTGTATAATTGTCGTGTGCTCCCGGACTATGTGTAAGTAGGCTATTACGAATGTAGTTGTGACTGTCGGAACCTTGAGAGATAGCATGACCTGATAGAATATTTAATACACCTGCTCTACATGGTAATGTAGGAAGTGTTGGATTGAATCGGGCAAGTCCATGACAGCTTCTTCCAGTCAGGGGTGCTGGTAGAAGAGACAAAATTTGGAAAGTCGAGAGTGTAGACTTGACTGAAAAGTGAAATTCGCATAATCATCATCATTATCACACACATCTCTACGACCTACCGAAGAAGTCTTGTCTTGTTCCAGGAACCAAAAGAAAATGCAAATACAAACAGAGGTGGTTGAGAGACGACTGCATCAGTTGGTCACGTCGGTATTAATTGTATTAATTTTAGGATTAGGCTACAGACTCGTGATATTAGAAGCCCGAGTCAATGAAATTCGTGCTGAGTTTGCATTAGTATCGTCGTTGTCATCGTCATCACCATCGTCGCAGGGTGAACCCTTCTTGTCCAGTATTCGAGTACGGCGGGATGTGAATGGCAATGACTGCTCGTGTCCCATGGGTAAGTTCAATCTTGAAATGTTGACTTCAATCAGTGCTAATGAGGAAATTACCAATTTAGAACAGGACTCTTTCTGTGGAATAGCTATTGATTTTCTCTCTCACAATCCATTTATTTTCTCTTGTAAATCTACTACATTAGTGGTTCTTGTAAAATGTTTTCTGGCTGCATCGTCTGCATTTATTCTCCGTCTCATCTCTCTCCCCAACTCTCTCCCAAGTGTCATCTGATAAAGATTCAAATAGAGACGTTTCATAGACTCGTTCATCTATGCAGACACTGTCAACAGTCTTGTCATGTCTGTTGACATGTCTCACCCTCACTCATCATACTCTCATAGCCTCTCTTCCGCTCATTTAAGCTCAGTTTAGCGGTCAGAATAAATGCACTTGAGCCACTACTGTCCCCCTTATTTCCTGCATCTTCATCAACTTTTATTAACCTCTACATGCCTGCACGCATTATGCAAATCAAAATTCTTGCACTACATGCAGTCGAGTGTCACTCTTAACAATACTTTATCAACTGGCCATAGAGACCAGAGACCAAGTTTACCATTCATATGTCTGATTCCCTGTCTCACTTCTACCCTCTCACATTCCAGTTGCTTCAGGGATATTTTTCTTTCCCGTCATCTTGTCATACCACAAGGTCTCTTCAACTGTCCTCCAATTTGCTGCATTTTCTCTCGGATTTGTTTTGAGCAACAATGGGCACCATAAAAATTGTTCTTGTACGTCCGTCCATCCATCCGCATATGGTCAATTCCTATGGTCAATACCTCTGTAACGCTGTACCTCCACACTTATTGTTTATGCACCTCTGGAATTGTCGTTTATGAACCTCTAGTCTGGAATTACTATTTATACACATACCTTTGCACTTGTGATGTTGATAAAGCTCTGAACAAGCTGTTTATGTATACCTCTCTCTCTCCCTGGTCTTGTCATGCACTTATTCCTCAGAACTTGGGGTGTTGGGGTCGATTACGGCATTGTGAAGGTGTAACAAAAAGCAGTAATCAAGCTTCGTTTCCTTGATTCTCTCTCCCTCTCTCTAGGGAAATTATGCATGGGTGCACGTAACTAACGGTCAGGGTGTTCATGTGTCTCTATTGAAGGGACAAGGACTACGGAGAAGGAAAATAACAAAACCTTTAATACTCCCGGTATTGTTGGCTGTTATATAGGTTCTCAATGGAGATGTGTACGAGCATCAGTTGTTTACCCATCTTCAGTTCCTGCTGACACCAACCAACTTTTACTTTGTAAACATTACCCTCCTCATCAGGAATTCTATTAATGAAGTTTCAGCCTGAAATCCCCGCAACTCTTAGGAACGGCTTAAGCTCTTCCCGCTCTAGGATCATGTTTATTATAATGTTTTATGCAGAGGGTGATGCAAACTTGTTCTCACAGTGTGAGCATTATTATTGCCCAGGCTCCTGTACATTTAGTAATGGTTCTCCTTGGTGAGAATTGCGTACTTACACCAGTAGCTCCAGAATTCCTCCATTACACGTACACAATGAGTGGCAATAATTGTGTGTGGCTTTTTCATATGATGACTGTATGGCATTTGGCTCTGTGTACAGTATGGTAGTTAGCTCTGTACATAGAAGGAAGTTAACCACCAAACAGTGGTACTTCATGATGGAAATATATTGTCCATCTACATTGTGGTGATGTTGGTACCGCCAGCTTTATATTTACAAGCTTATTGTGTGTATTTAAGTTTGATGGGGAATCATAATAATGGTTAATAGTGGCTACTATACGCTAACCCATTGCCATGGATTTGTTCCGGAATCCCGATGGTGCAGATTTACTTCGGCTAAGCCATCCATAGATACTTATTATAAAATATCCTTTACTTGTATCGAAAGTTAAGTCGGAATATTAAACTTTGTAGGAATAGGTATAGAATTTAAGTCCCGCTGTTTCCATTTTCGTCTACCCTAGACGTGGAATCCAACGGTTATAGCTTGTAATTGGAGTGATTCCATGGTCCATTATGTAGCTTCATCTCAGCGTTCCATTTTGACAGCCTCGTCGGGGGACCACCATCAGGGATGAGATTTAAACTGAAATACTAGAAATACTAAGGCAGTGTGTGCCCGTCGTGGATCGCAAGGAAATCAACTAAAATGAGTCTATTACGTTGATTAATTTCCTTTCAAGGGGTAGGATTGTCCAAATATCCGCAATTCTCCTTTCTGCTGGCAAAGATTATCCTCACACCCTGACTTCGCCCATCTGGAATGTCCATAACAAGTACAACTGTCGTGTTTCATATGAACATAAAGTCATAAGAATGTCTGCGTAAAGACTTTTCCTCAGAATGTTTATAATACCATTCCTTCGACGGTTTGTGCTATTGTTCCTAAGAATGTTCATAAGCATCATTGCAATAAGTTGTCAAGGTGTATACTTCTGAGTTCTTTATAGTTGTGGCTATGTGCGGACCTACTTTTCCCTTTGAAATGAACATCCTTGACAATAGCCGTTGACATAAGTAACTTTCTCAGAATTATTTGTAAGGTTGCTCAACATTTACCAAGGGCTGGGGTGATATCTTTATACATCCAGTTTAGTTAGCATACTGCTGCTAGTGATTGTTCAAACTGGTCGACGAAAGTTGACATGCTCATGCCGTTATACATATATACTAGAGGCGGTGGGTAGAGGTTTCAACCGAGCCGCTTATGGTAAATAAAAAGTTGTAAGTTTTTTTCCAAGATTTTCGACTGCTCATAAGTTTCGTCGGTGCAAGTGACAAACGTTTGTGTTTGCTTTTACGTCAACGTCTTTGAAAATAATGTCGGTGGATAGCTAGTTATCAAGCTTGAAATGAAGGTAATGTTGATTTCGATACGGATTCTTAATGACAGATAAAATTCCAAACGATGAGTTTTGGGGGAAATGATACGTATAGTTGACAAATCCATTCTAATATATGTACATCTTATGTGCCTAAGTTACTGAAGGAAGATAAATCATGAAATTATTTCGGCTACTAGCATCACATAAATTTTCAGATCTATGTTCGTATAGCAGATAAATGGTTACATCTGATTTCGTAATAGCAGATAATTCATAATTACACATAAATACTTACGACAAGCGCATGTTATGTGTATAGTATATGGAGTGGTGATGATTAGAAGAAACAGCCAAAAGGAAAGTGCTTAGTTTGTAAAGGGATCCGTAAAAAGGTCCGGAATCGGTTCTTTATTTGTAGAAGGTTTCCTAGACTGCCATAAAAACAAGTAAAATCTTATGAGGTTTGGTAAAGGGGAAAACAATCTGGTAAGAAAAGACGTTCGGTTTGGTGCGTGTTTCTTTTTCAGTATGTTGTGTGTGTATGAGTGCGTATGATGACCATTTGGGTTGGTGGAGTGAAAACGGAAGGAAACCCATTTTGCTTTTAGCACAGCGTGCAGATAAAGTACTTTGGTGGTAGTTAGCTACTCTCGACCATCTTTACTATCTACAGACGAACTGAATTGACTTTATACATCCAAAGCAACTGTAATGTTTACACCCACAATATTCCATAGTGTTTCCGCACTCCAAAGAGACTTCACTCATGCACTGATTTCCAGACTGGCTCCTATTTTAACTCTTAATACATATCTTTATGGTATCTTCGTACATACCAATCTGACTGCTAATAATCTATAACTATTACAATTATATACACAACACTAGAAGTATACCTAAGTATGTGTTATAGAATCACACAGCTCCAGCCGCAATTTACAGAATTTTGTGGAGAAATCAAGATACACGTTGGTTATTGTAGAGGATATGTAGACGCATACTTCTTTACGGCGATACATGAGCTGCGTGGACAGTATGCATTTAGGTATCTATATACTAGAACCTTGTAAACTCCTTTACCACTAAGTATTAAACAGACTTACGTACTTTATATGGACGATATGCAATTAAGTTTTGGCTTATGTATCACTAAGAAACTATAAATAGATATAATATACATACATAATTTTATTCGGTAAGATTTCGTCGAAAGCGCACAGAAGTTGGGGAGGTCCGCTGTACTTCATATGCGAGACTGTGAAGCATAGCAGTTGCTCAATCAAGAAAGAGTAGTTCTAGTGTTATTTTACGTCCTGATGACCTTTCAACTTTACTCGCTAATGTATGAAATATGAGCTATGTTTGACGTTTCTTTTTGTGCTAATGGCCAAGCTTCGAAGATAGGTGAAATCAGACCGTTCATTTCTCCAGAGTAGTTGAGATCTTAAGTATATCTATAGAGATAGAGTTAACTTCAACCCCAGGAGTGCGTGTATATATATACCTAATGCAAGAATAAATAAACAAAGGAATGAAGTTCGCTTTTGCATTCGAACTTGCTCTACCATAATAATACTTATCGCCCTCATTCCCGTAAAGCTCTCTAGCATCCTTTATCCGTTAATCCATAGATTCTTCCTAGGAGGCTCTTCATTTAGTGTGTGTGTACGTGTGTGCAAAAACACCGTGAGGTTGATGACGAGAAGACTTTTCGGCAGGAGCTCACATATTTCAGTCTCGTTCCCAATTGACAGCTATGTTGCCTTTAGTTTGTATGGCGTTGTATAAGCATTTATGTTAGAATAATGGAAGTAGATGTTTATATATTTTTATACGGCGGCATAAACGTATATTCATATGACGTTATACTTTTACTAGTTTTATGTTACATTTACTAGTTGTTATGTATAGGACTAACTATAATAAAGAGTGAGCATTCGGCCATAACGCCACACACATAGAGAGCGGAGCAGCAGGAACAACAACAACAACGGGGGAATGCTAATCTGTCCAATTTTATCATTTTCACTGATTACTCCATGATTAGTCACTGGGCTGGAATGGGATGAGATGTCTGCCTTTGTGAAATGCTCATATAGACCCTTCATAAATGACTTTTATACTCTATTCCTTCATTATGACCCGGGTGACAATGGCTAATCAATAAGCCATCTTCATGCAAGGGTTCAGACTCGACTCTACTCCTCCACTATGTTTCTCTACTCTACATGTCTCCATCTGCTTCAATGCAAGCCCACACAATTCTGTACTACAATGCCCCTGCACTGCTTTTCGGGCTCCGCGGAGATGAGTCTTCTTTTCAACTTCTTCAACCCTGTAGACTCTTCACATTGTGTAGTAACGCCATGGAGACAAACTATAGAGATATATAGCGCGCACTTATTATAAGCAATGGATAGCACACTAGTAGTATATGACACAAGTACAATGTAGCAGCCCTGGTGTCTTTTCAAGTCACAAGGATATTGGGGAATGAAGGCTTGTGTAACAATGCTCCGCATGAATAGGCCAGGTCGTTGAAAATTCAAAGGTATGACAGGTCAGAGGGAGACAATTGTTCGTTGGGTTGTTAAAAGACGGTTTTTATGTACAAGAGCCGTCTGATTCGCATATTTTAAAATCACTGTGTACATTGTGAGGACGGAGAATCTAATGACGGAGCCCGGAGAATGAGGAGAGCATGTATGTATACTACATACTTGAGGAAAGTAAGGTTCAAATGTGGGATTTTGCGGACTCCTTTCCTTAACAACTGATGACTTTTAAAGCCAAAGTAAAGCCGAGGACCGTATTTCTTCCACGTTCTCCAGCTCCTCTTTCCTCTGTCTCAAAATGTCTCTTGTACCAACTTGGTGAATATCAAGTGAGTATTTGATCCTTCTGATCTAACAAATTTATATTCTCTGGACCTATCGCGTTATAGACAGTGCCATAGTCATTCATAGGCACTCATAACATTGTAGTCGTTTGGATGTTATAGACCTACTTACCTTTATTGTAGTGCAGATATATTTATGGCCGTACTTATTAGTTGTTGCAGTGCTGAAGTTTAAATGGGTATGTGGAAGCGTATGTACAACATCCCAGTCATCTATGTACACCACAGTTGTCGTTAAACAATTGTGACCAGAAAGCTTGGTGTATTTATTGCAATCCCTGAATTTTGCTGCCCTTATAAATATAAATGTGTAGAGTAGGTATAAATACACATATGTATATACGTGTATCAAGTATGAATATATGTATATGTATGTGGGAAGTCACCATTTAGCAGTTTTTCAAGCTTCAGCTCATCCACTTCTTAGCTCTTTTTTCAAATGCTACTACGTCTTGTTGGAGGGGAAGAATAGAAAAAAGAAGGCAAAAAAGAACCAATTTATGGTTTTTGGAACCTTGCCCTACAGTCTTTGCCTTATAACATTGTATATAAGGGATTGCTCTATAATGGATGAGAACTTGTAAATAATTCAGACATGGGGATTGTTTTTAAAGGGTAATTTAATTTATGGAAACAAAATATCTGTAAAAGTTTCAACATGACAACAATCCAGAATATGTAGACATGTTGTTTCCTCCTGTGCGTGATCTTGTTTGTTCCTGTTCAACGCACTGTTGTTACCTCCGGTATTTTGGTAATATTTTGCAAACAAGACCATGCTGTAGTCCCCAAAAGTTGTTTCCAAAGTTTTATTTTTGCGACAACAAGCGAAAAAAAGGTTTAGAAGGTACAAAAGACATTTACACACATGAGGAACACACACACGCATTCGCTAAAGGGATACTTTAGGTATTTTACACCAAAACGTTTAAGGATTTACGGCACTCTTTTCCATTTTAACAGTCCACGTTTTACGTGCTGCACATGGTGGCTACACGGCTGGTTTGCTTGTACAAATCTGAGTAAAATTCTGGCATGCCAATACCTATTTACGTATACTACCTTCCTCATGTACTGGTGAGCACACTCATACTCGATAAACATATAAAAATTCATAGGGGACGGAAAATAAAAGGTAGAGACTATGTAGGTATGATGTCAGATATGATGGTAGAAATTCGATAAATGTTGCCGGCATTGCTATAGACTTATATTGGAAGCAGCGTGAATTATTTTCAAAGTATAGAAGGACAAAAGTGGTAAAATAAAATGACTTGGTGTTGGGAACGATAAAATATTTTGTGTAACACGCGAGTTGTAAATTGTGACAAGGCACATCCGGTTTTCCTTTTTAAAAAGTCCTCAAGAGATTCGCAACAGTTGAGCAGACCGTAAGCTCTGTAGTTGTTGTGTGTAGGAGGAAATCCCGTATGTGCCACATTCTGCCGTCCGTCCAAGGCTTGCACAAACGGATTGGAGTAGAAAGGAGACGCATGTAACCGTCAGGTTATGTTCTCCAGAGACGACAACGAGCAATACAGACTTGTAGAAGCGGCTCAAACTTAATAAGCTACTTGGTAGTTATATACATTGTCCCATATACATGTTGTACATACGAGTATTATTGCAATGAAACCTGCATGAAAAACTTGCAATGGGACTTGCACCCTGTGAATCGGGCAACTTGAAAAGTGACGTGCAACCAAAAAGTTGCAGTAATGGTCAATGCATAATGTTGAGAGAGACATACAAACTGTATTGAGACAGACATTCAAGCTGTATTGAGAGATACATGCAAAACATTTGAGGTTTGTATGTGAATGAGTTTGGTTAAGAGCGTCGTGCATAGGGATATTGTGCTTCGTGTGGTTAAGAATAAAATGGAATATGAACGGGCGGCTAGGGAGACTTTGGAGGGAGGCTGTAATGTTTAAGGAAATGGTGTGAGGACGATGGGGTCGGTGTGTAAATGTCAGCAAAAGATTAGAATTGTTAGTGGGGGATTCGGTCTCCGACTCCGGGCTTCCACTTTTGCATGTATAAGGTTGTAAAACGTGTAGTTATTTGTAGTTGAGCGCATTAAATTGTTAAAATTAACTAGGTAGTTGAGGTTGTCACAGGAGTATAGAGGACTACTGTGTATTTTTACAAGAGCAGGAGCTTGGGTAGTACAGCAAGGGGAGAAGGCTTGGTGTAGCACGGCGTGATTTCCGAACGTGCGAGTGGAGTTGTAGAGTTGTTGAAGACTCTGGGAGTCAAGTCTTTTTCCCATATTCTCCCCATCCTCCTGTCTATTTTACCCCATGCACACCCGTATAACAGAAGGAGAGAGAGAGAGAGTGAGGCTGGTGGTGTTGTTGTAGGAAAAAGTCATTTGACTTGAATGCCTCCACTCTCTAGCCTCTTCAGAGAGGATTTGTGACATTTGCTCGAAATGTGAAATGTCTTCTTGCGGTGACTCTTACAATTTTTTATCGATTTCTTATCCGGGGAAAAAGGGGACCAAGTAATAGCTTTTAGTCTTTCTTGGTTCTTCTTTTCTTGTGCGTCTATATCTTCTTCTCTTCTCTTTGCTCATCTTACGGAGGAGTCGTGTGAATACAACTGCGAGAAGAATGTTCAAGGTCCGACAGCCAAGCTGGAAAACTTCTCACTACTCTCCTTCCAGACATGACACGGAGAGGGAAAGCTCACATATAGGAAATACCAGAGATTCTCCGGGTTGGAAGTGCTATAAAGGAGTATTGGTTGGAATGGACGGGAAGCTTGTTATGTTGCTGGAAGATAAGAGGCGGGTTCTCCACGAAAAATAAGTAGGGAGGGTAGACCCGGCATTATAACATATTGCTAAGACATCTTGCCAGGGAAGAACACATTATAACTTCCTAAGACTTGGTATTACTCTGTTCTTGGGTTACATTACAGTAGCACAAGTCAAGACAATATAACTTATACAGCCAGGCATTACAACTTGGTAAAGGTGGCATTCCAGTTTAGTAAAGCATGGAATTATAGTTTGGTTTTGGTAAAGTAAGGCATTCTAGTTTGTTAAAGCAAGGCATTTCAGTTTGATAAAGCAAGGCTTTCAAGTTTGGTGAAATAATGCATGATAGCATGGTGAGATGTAGTATCGTGGCAATCCAAGGCATTTATAACAAGGCAGGGCAATATAACAAGGCATGTATAAAAAAGGCTGAGGCATTACAAGAAGGCAGGGAAGACATTACAGGGAAAGAAGAATAAGGAGAGAGAGAGAGAGAGAGAGAGGAAAAAGTTACGGAAGAAGACAGATATTTTTTGTAATTTCTCGTCACGTAGATGATGAGATGGGCAAAGAGCCAAAAATCTTTGCTCTGATGTAGAAGTGATTACTTGTTCACAGTGTGACAAATTGGTCAATCTATACGGGTATTATGTCTTGTATGTCTGCCGGGTTGTATGTGTCTGTCTGTCTTACAAGCGCTGACTATGGCTTTCTTTTTTATTTTTTACATGTGCTACAGGACCACCCGGTCCACCGGGTAAGCGGGGGAGGAAAGGCAAGCGAGGAGAGCCGGGTGAAGCTGGTAGTCCTGGACCGATTGGACCGCCTGGAAAGAATGGATTTCCTGTAAATACCATTTTAATGTTCCTCAATATGTCTTCATTTATCTCCAGTCCCACTTCCATCTCCTCTCTTCTCAAGTCCATCATTTCAACTTTGCTCCCTGGAATCTTTATATCCTCGTTGTGCTCTCCATCCTTAAACCTGCACGTTTCCACTACCACCATCACTCGACCACCAACCAACCTTCATCATATATCGTTGACTCTACAGTCCACACCATTTTCCAAACTCCATACAATCTCTTGTCTGGAGCTTCATTCCTTTCAACTTTCCCCTCAGTTTTTCTCATCTTCCTGTCTCTCTTATATATTCGTTATATATAGAGTTGTAATGATCAGTTTTAATTTTTGTTGCCCGTTTTTTATCTTTTTCGCTCGTATCATTCACTACAAAAGGGTCCCATTGGACTTGATGGTCCGAAAGGAGAACCTGTAAGTCTGACTTTTTTTGTTTGATTTTTCTTTCTGCTTTTGTACATTTGTTTCAGTTCTTTTGATTTCTTTCTCTTTCAAACCCTCCGGTATTTTTTCATCGACATTTATTAGTTTCAATTCACATAGCTTAGTTTCAGCTCTCGTCTAACATGACTCAGTTTCTAGTTCAAAACGTAATTCATTGACTTGATGTTTTCAGCATCGGATTTCTATTGGGCTCAATTGTCCCATGGCTTGTTTCAAGCTCTTGATTTATAATACTAAGATCAGGGCTTTTCTTTAAAGGCAATCCTCCCAATTCACTTTGCGATGTCTTGCGAATCACCCAAAAGTATTGAATTTCTTTCACATTACATTTCTATCAATGGGATGTTTGTTTTGATTCCAATTTCATTGATACAACATCAGTCTTTTTGTTAGTTTCTATTCAAAAAACCCACGCAATATGTTTAAGAAGCTACATTCTGATTTCGCTACTCCAATTTGTTACAGGGCTTTCGTTTAATATAAGTTTTGTTTAGCTTTGAAGTTCAAGTTTTCAAAAAAATATCGTTTTTTAAAATTTAAGTAATTCGTATATGTATACTTGTGTAAATGTATACTTTATCTGTATTATAATCAAACTTAAATACCAAAATTATTTATTTATAGAGTTTTATTAAGCTTAAAAAATTTAATTCAGCTAATGATTGATATGTATAAAGTAATGCCAGGAAGTTTTGCATGGAAAATTACTTGATCTTCCAAATATTATGTTGAAATCGATTGAGGAAGTTTGCCCGGAAGATATTTTGAATGCTCATATGACATGCAGAGCAGCGTTGGAAGGAACTTGGCAATTTTTGACTGATCACCCGTTCCGTATTCCCTTTCGCACTGAAGTGTATTAACATTTTATAAAAAAAAAGTAGTTGCGCAGCAAAAACCCGATCTGTTTTGTATCACCGGGACGTGCGGAATATGGGGAACGACACTCACAGGGTTGGGAATCAGATGGTCATTTAAGCTATAGATAGACTGCCAAGCGAGGGGGTTTTGCATGCTAAATCATTGTAAGCATACACTTGTATGCTAAAACATTGCTAGGTTAGGCACTGATAAGCTGAAATAAATTGTGAATATACTGTAAATGTATGTTAAAGTATGAGAGAACGCATATACAAATTCATTGGAATGTTGAAAATTCAGTACGGTGCTGGAAAATCCTATGTGATATTTATACATGTATGGAAACTGGCAGGTAATGCATTTTAGATAGGAATATTCGGCTGCATTGGGGAATTTTTGTCAAGTTATTTTAAGTTCAATCAAGCATGTAAGCGATTTTGTGGGATTTGCCCCGTTGAATGTTCGTTTTATCAGGCGAGGAAGAAGCTATATGTATGCAGATGTATGAAAGAAGTGAATTTAAGCGCTGGAGGGATAAGGGGTGTATGTAGAAACTATATAGCCTCTGATTTGGTTCGGCACTGTGACTGTGGAACTTCGCTGTATTATGGTGAATGTTCGGATGATAAAATCGGATAGAGGAGAAAGGATTTCCCTACGGTGCTGTTTAAAACCAACAGGATTCAGCATACATTCGCATTGCTTGCCTTTCTTATTTTCCCTCAAAGGCAAACTCTCCGGCCTTTTCCTTCCACAAACTATCTCACTGTAATATTGTAGCTATAATGCAGAGATGTACATCTACTAGATATATAGTCCTGCATATTTTATAGACTTGAATATTCAACTCTCTGCGGAGATCATCAAGCTATTAGATAATTATTACTAATTGTAAGCCATATATAGGGGTAGGAGTCTATGCTAAAATTACATATAGTATACTTAAATATAAATATGTATAATAATTAATACCGTTAGAACTTCCTGTAGCTGCTATCTATATACATGCATATATAGATTAAATGTGCTTATATGAAAAACATTGCTGATGTAATGCAGATTAACTCCTGAAAATATAGGGAATTTATGCAGAGAGCCCCTTGTAACTGTCGACTATTTTGGTTTTAATCAGGGAGCACCCGGAGATAGAGGACCGAAAGGTGAACCAGGAAGCCCGGGTTACAATATCACAACAGCTGCCAAAGTAAGTTGTTGACTCTTGCTACAAGCCATTATTATTATTAACTGTTTCTCCATATTACAAGACACTCCAACCCACAGTAATTATATGTAATCGTGTGTAAAATAATCTTTGTTATAATTACATCTAGGTATGTGTAAATAATCAATGTATGTATGGACAGTACTAAAGGGTAAATAATATAAGTTATACCAACGTTACTAAAGGAAAGAGCAATTAATCTTCGTATGTATGAACATTAGGGGTAGATAATATAATATTAAAATACTATAATTGAGTTATATTCACATGTAACGTAAATAATCCAAATAGTATCAGTAATGTTCAAAGCATGCAGTACAAGTAATTAGTTCCTTTTTAAAAATGTTAATCGCCATGGATTCAATTAAGAGCTAATTATTACTACAATCATTGCTGACTACTTGAGATGTGATGTTATGGGGTGAGTTCCACGGGTGGAAAATTATCATCGTATCGTAGATTGCACATACGATAAACACTTTTACGTACTCCGTTACATGGTCGGGTTCCAGTGATCAACGGTAATCATTCAGATCGAAACATGCATACACACTTCTTCTATGTTAACGTCGCGAGCTCGTCAACGTAATTCTATACAGGAGGTCCTGAGTGTAAAAGTTGCGTGCAGCCCATCAGACTTGCAGTATAATAAATATTCTTACTTTACGCATACAGGCATGTTCACAGCTACATTTATTGTTTTTGGTATAGATACAATGTACATTACGTACAACAACTCTGTATACACATAGTACATGTATAGTTGTACATGTAGTTATTTATATTTGTTGTAACATCCCTGCCAAGACCGAATCTGAGCTTGGAGTTTTTGATTACATTTCGAGATTACTAGTCTCGTATGCTAGTAGGCAGGAGTGGGAACATTATAACTGAATTAAATAAACATGGTGAAGAATGCAATGACTGGAATGCAGCAAAGATATATGGTTCACATTTGCGATGCTACCATGAAATCTGTCATTGCTCTCCAATGCTCTGAACATTGTTTGTAGATAAGTGTTCGTGATAATCTGGAATTTTTGCTTTTAGTGCAAAAAAGGCAAATTTTCCTGGCGTTGATCATGTACCTTACAGCAGATGATGATAAGTATCATAATACACAAGATTCGTATATATTGCACATGCCTTGCAGGTTAAAACCTTACTTATACCAAAGTAGCGATAGCATCATAGTTTAAAGGTGCTTGCATATAGAAATCATCAGGATCAAACTGTCTTTCAATGAATTGCTGTTGTAAATTGTAAGCAGACAATTTTTGAGGACAGCAGGTCTAATGTCGTTCTAGTAGTTTGCTGCAGTGTTTGTTGAAGTTGCACACACATAGACACAAATGTTGTTGTTGTGTTGTTATGGAGATTAGCTATGCGGAAGGAGGTTTAAGGTAAGCCAGGAAGATGAATCGAGACTAGTTACATGGGTTTATGATTGCGGCACTGTTATAATTACTGGGAAATAATTCCGAGCACGTTGAGCGTTTCGGTATTAATGAGTTCGCCTATAAAAACATATAGGACCGTACAGGTCTTCATGGCAAGGAATACAAGTTGAACGGAGAGAGGAGGCAGTTGTCCTATGGTGTGTATTATGTAAATGTGTTTTATTATAGAGGAACGACAAGGAGTTGGCAAACTAACACAAAGCTTATCCAGGCTAGATGGTGAAGAAGTGACAAAAAGTGAACGTCAGTGTAAATGAAGAATAATTGAAAGCATCAAGGAATTAAACGATGTGCTACCAACAACTGGCCTCCCAAAGTTGCCCGCATGCATAAAACATTAGACTGGTGGCCTCCAATTTGGCAAATCTTGTGTATCTGTAGACAGCAGGGCTTGGGTGTTATGAGGAAGACGGGGGCACACATTTAGAGAAAAGACGTGATGACAGGAATATTGTCTCTCCTGTGTAGCATATGGATATTAAAGCACCAAATTACTAATTACAACAAAAGTATATGCTACATACATGTCAACAGCTGCTTGTCACTCCACACTTCATATTGACAGGCTACAGGACTTAAAAGTGGCGCAAAATTTTTTAATTAAAATGTATATCCAAAGGTCTAATTAATTTCTTATTATTTTACACTTGTGCTCCTGCTGTTTTACTTTACTCACTACCGCACTTAAGAAGCTTATTATAAACTGCACAGTAGTACGCAGTTCTCTGTTTTCACTTTGTTTTTGTATTTTGCTCGTATTATTTTCAAGACTCTTCCCGAAGATAAACGCATTTCACTGCTGAATGTAATGTGACTTGAATGTTCTGAATAGCAAAAGTAAATGGTGGGGAAATGTTGGAAGTAGCTTCGTTTGACAGTTTCTGAAATACAGCATTCGATACTTTGATACACAGCGTTGGGTAGTTGGATACATAGCATTCGGTACTTTGATACATGCGTAGGATTCAGTACTTCGAGCACATTCGGTACATATTATTTTTGCCAACAAAACAATCTTTTGTACGATTACACGCAGCGTTACATGCCGCTATAATTGGGGATTAGGTACTATAAGGGTGCTATAATGCACGATGAAGGAGCTTCCGCATCCTCTGTCTACACATCTCTTATCTTTTTTGTATTATTAGGTAAAATCGGGCCTTACGGATCCATCAAAATATGAAACAGACGCTTGTACTTAACGATCACGTCGTGATCAGTGAGCATGTAATGAGGAATAATGAAGCGGGAGATGGATCGTTATTGTAGAGTCAGGCGAATCCAAACCGAAGATCCCACGTGTAGCTGACACACGCTCGCTTTATCATTTTCCCCCTCAAAAGTATAAATGTTTCTACGCAGTTAATTGTCATTAGGAACTTGTAAACTTGTTCTTCTCTGTCAAGAGCCATGCAGTAACTAATTAAGTTTGTGGGTCGTCGACTTGTCTCAAGTTATTTTGATACACAAGTTTTAATGTAAGGACGGGATCTGCAGTGTTTACTTATGACATGGATGCTCCGTCAAACAAAATTGATGTTGAGGTATTATTATTGTGTCGATAGATGTTTGTATTAAGGGACTAATGTTGGCATGCGGGCTCGTAAAGGCAAACGCCCATAAGTAAATGTATGTAGGTATGTGTGTGGGGATAGGTGATCTCGGCTCGAGGTATTGAGCCATCATACGCATAGATTGAGTCATAATAGATATCAAATGAATGTAGATGTTCGTTGGTAAATTAATAGGTTGCTTCGAGAGACATTATCAGGATGAGTTAAACACACGCATGGATGTGAAAAAGGGTGAAGGTTATGTTGTTGGAAATTTGCTTCGCATCAGGAATCAAAGCCTTTGACGGGAATGGATTGGTTAAAGGACGGAAGGTAATTTTCTCATAGAAGGAGAAAGATGGATTCATCAGGAATGAAGAGATGGTACTTTTGCGTGAAGTGATTCTGACACAAGTTTGAAATCGAATTGAGTAACTACTAAAAGTGTTTGGTCTCTTGGGGGAAAGACTGTTGTGTTAACAAGACCGGAACTTAAATGAGTGCAAGAAATTGCTGGGCCCTGGAAGGGGAAATGAATTATGTATGATGACATTTGGTTCATTTCGTTGGACTAAGAGCTATAGCTGTATGTATGTATAGGATCCTATATTCCACCCATTTATGCTTATTTACACGTTTTTCTCTAATTAAATTGATGACAGTCTATTTGGTTGTGCGGGAGGCAAGAGGAAAAATCATGCTTTTCCTTTGCCCAAAACGAGACTGCTTGTCTCTTAGTAGTTGCCGATAACTAAATACACCGAAATACTATACACCCCAGCTTTGATGATTCTAGTATGTACATTTTGCTCACTTGTTCTTGTTCTACTCATGCCTTTCCGTCAAACATTACACTCTCTCTGTGGTATTTACGTTGTATGTTGCAGCTCGGTATGTGGGCACATTACATAGAATATTATTTATGTACACAGGATATTATTATCTTCTGTATCTACTTGTATGCATTTATTATTTAATGCCCTGCATCAGTCCAGTACTTTCTTACAATTTCATTACATCCTCATTTCATTAGCTCTTTTTATTTACCCTGCTCCTATTTTTGGCATTTTCAAGTACCAGAACATATTACTCACATTACTGTGTGCTTCTTGTATTACTACCGTTTGTATATCATCATCATTAATATTACCAAAGCATTTCAACATCCCCGGTATTACATCAGTTCGGTGATATGGTTTTGATATATCTATATATGTATTCTCGCAGGGACTGTGCAGCAATTGTAATCATTCCACATGCTCCGCACATCCTCCTCATGTAGATTCCATTGTGGAACTACTCAAGCATAGGTCTGCTCACAATCAACCTAATTGTTGCTGGCCATTTGCTTTGAACTTCGTCAGTATGTGAGTCTTTTGCTTCAGACAGCTAAGTAACAGGATTAAATGCAATTTCCGGACAGTGGTAATTGCAACAGTGAGTTGTAGGACGGATAGCTGCTCCGTAGCATCATATGTTCTGGCCCTTTATGACCATGTCATAAGTGAGTGCCTTTCGGATGTAATGAGCAATGGACGCAGCATGTTTCACAGCTTCTTTCGCCAATAAAGAAACTCATTTTAGGCTAAAAAACATATAAGTCATTTGGATACTTTGTGTATGTGGGTCTTCTTCTGAAACCCTTTGAGTACCAGCATGGTTTTTGTAGTTACTCGTGTCAAAGGCAACCATGACATGATGTCTTAACAACCAGCAAGGCATGTAGGACAAAGAAAGCATATGACCACCAAATGAATATAAGAAAAGGCGTAGCAACAAAGGTATATATGATAAAACAGCAGCCAAAACATTTGATAAAATAAAATAGGAGCAAGAGCATATGATAAAGCATAACAACCCAAGCGCATAAGCAATTTGTCGATATAAATGCAATTATAAGTATAAAGAATGTTGGGATGGATTACGTAGTACCATACGGAACAAGAAGTCTTACTTAGTTCCGCAACAGTTGATTTTTTTCATGTGCCACATAGGTTGTTGCTATATACATACATGCCGACATGGACTCTCCATGGGTTTGATGTTGAACATGAGTAATAGCAGGAGTAAACATTCATTAATAATGTAGTTTGTAAAGTTTTTAGTGTTCGGGTGCAGGCAGCAGAAGCTCAGGCATCTTATATTCATTCATATTCATAAAAGTACATGGGGCTAAGTAGATCATCATGTATACCTTGACACTTCGACCGATAACAAAAATGAGAGAATTCCTTAATTACAGCGTAGATATAAAGGCAAGATGTTCCTGCCTCGTTACAAGCGGACGCGAAATGTATAGATACATATAAGTGTGGACTGAATCCACTCTGGCACTTGAACTTATGGACGTGACAAAGTTCGAACAATTGTGTAGAGTCTGAGCATTAGACAGCCGGAGCTCATCCTCGTATTTTCTTCGACTTGGGCATAAAGCTATCTGAAATCCATGACATTCCACTTTATTTAACTCCCCCTAGGCCATTTTTCATGTCTCTTATAACCCAAGTCTATATAGAAAGGTATTAAGTGTAGGTAACTACACGGAAAATAAGTGACACTATGTATCATCGCATGTATACCTATGTGTAATGTAATGTATATAAATATATGGCAATTCCATCTAAGCTTATGTGTGAAGCTTTCAATTGTGACAATAAGTATGGATGGGAAGTATGTGAATGAAAGTGAAAAATCAAAGTAAGATCTTTTCATTGAATCCAAACGATTGTCTATATCAAAGGGTAGCTTTAAACTTTACACATTTGTTTCGCTTGTTAAATTCAAGAGGATTTCTACACATGAAATGAAAATCCCATTTGAACAGATTATCTTATAGCGTTGCTGCTCTAAGATACCTTATTTGTGCCTTACTAGTGCTCTCTGTATTTGGGAAGCTTGTAGATGGTAGGAAGATCTAGTCAAGTGTAACTGTTCGAAGTTGATAATAGGAAGGCATGTAGGTATACTGGCTATATAAGTATCGTTATCTATAGTTAT
The DNA here is from genome assembly GCA_034696945.1 of Lipothrix lubbocki. Classification (NCBI taxonomy): domain Eukaryota; kingdom Metazoa; phylum Arthropoda; class Collembola; order Symphypleona; family Sminthuridae; genus Lipothrix; species Lipothrix lubbocki. Next base: position 186,346 of record JAQGAK010000018.1, on the reverse strand, counting down.
TAGGTATACTTCTTTTCTATAGCACTATCACCGTGACACGTTACATACGCAAAGGATCACAGATATTGATTCCCTCCTTTTCTCTGGGTAATGGCGATAGAGTTAAGTACAGTTGTCTGCAAATCCTCCAGTTGTCTGTTCTGCAGCACGGTTGTCTGTCATGTAGGTTCAGCTACTTGAAACAACGGGCTTTTGCTTGTTGTGTACATACTACTGTAAGTCGATCAAGTGTATGGGAATGCATTCCAAATTGCGATCAAATTCAGGGATTCAGTTCCATTCTAAACGGATTCTCCGCGAAGCAAATCACGCTTATATGAAATGCGTTTAGTCATTTCAATTCATTTTCTCCTGTACTGATTCCAAAGGGCTACCTTTAAAAAGGTGTAATAGAGATCCTAGCGACAATCTTGAAACCCTTCGATTTGAAGTATACTAGTTTTCCTTGAAGAACTTTTGTGTCTCGTTCGTCTCTTCAGGTGCATGTCAGGGATGTGAGATTTTAAATAAGTTTCGGCTCCAATACTCAATTTGAATAAGTACCTGGAACATGCCTGGAATTTGATGGCGCAATTTAGAGATAGCGTTTCTTTGATCGGCATCCTATCCTAGACGTTGCTTCTCATGTGAAGATACTTTCATTAAATAGACATTCAGTATGGGAATCTATTTTCATTATTTAGATATTCAGTATTAGAGATAGTTTCATTAGATACTTAGTATTGGGAGATGTACTTATAGTATAGATATTTATAGTCTTGGGAGATGTACTTATTGTATAGATAGTTAGGTAAAGAAGATGTACTTCCATTGTATAGATAGTTAGGTAAAGAAGATGTACTTCCATTGTAGTTAGGAAAATAATGATACCAACACAATATGAGTATCTGTAGTATGTTGCTTAGTTTTTAAGGTATAATTACCTTGTGTGTAGCAGTTGCGTATTAAAGCCAGTTTAGTTATGGTATTATTGAAAATGGTTTAGTCATGGAGAGAAATTTCGTAGCTGTAGTAGGTACGAATAACTGCGAAGATAGTTTCACTATAGGGAAGGGATAGTTTGAACATAAAGGAATATTTTGTTCCGTGCAAGTTGTACGATGGTCCGTAAAAGTAAATCAGTAATGACTAATTTGTTTCTGTAGACTAGGTTCTTGTATAATTTTCGACAGTCGTAAATAAAGTTGACTGAGCCCCACCAGTAGCCAGACCTGTTGTGTGATGTTAACAGGGCTTAATGTGCAAGATTTCATGAGGGAAATAAAGCGTGAAACCTGAAAGGCAGGAATGATGAAGATATAGAAGAATGTTATTGAGCGCCAGCATTTATTTTACTTCATTTATGCCTGTATATATGTATTTACAACGAGGGAGAATTACATGCAGAAGGAGGTGAATAATATAGTGACTGGGTGTAAATAATAAAAACGTAAGCAAACGGGAAGGGGAAAGGACATTTTACGACTCTGTTTCTCATATCTGATGATGATTTCAATCAGACGCTAGCGTCTTGGAAGTAAATAAAATTTATTCTTTAAAAATTTTTCATGTTCCGTTCGATTTATGATAAATTTTTATGACAGGCCTTGCTCTGAGCCTCTGCTATGTATAATGGATTCAAAGCTTATGTCTATTCAAATGGTTTTCTCCTTGTTTGTTATTCCTTCGGTGATGTATGTACAGTTCCCCTCAATTTATTCATAGTTGCTGCTGACAGTTATGATTAACCTATGTGCTAGTGCATGTATATTATGTGCAAGTGTATGTATATGCGGGTATGGGGTGATGATGATGATGTCGGGGGTCTGTCAGAGAAAAAAAACTTGCAAAAATATTACTTTCCACATCCTCTGTCTCTCTCCCATGATTTCGTCTTCCTATAATACCAAAGACTGAGGAAATTTTTTAAATTGAAACTAGGCAGGATATATTGGCCGGTGTTGAGAAAATTCGTCGTTGTTTATTGACTCACAGAAACTAACTTGACTGTGTCCTTGTCGGTGCTTGGTAACTGTTACTTGTTACGTTCTACTATCCATTTTCACAAACATGATAGACTTAGCGATGAAGACTCGGTCGTGTTTATTTAGTCAATCACCGAGTCCTAGTAGAACATCTTTTTTCGTACACATAGATACTTGTTCCTTGACTCTAAACAAAATCCATGTCTGGGATTCAATATACACAACTTGTAATCTATTTCCTTCTACTGCCTCAACCACCATGGTAACAGGAATGAAAACTTTGTTGACAAAGCGTCTCTCCGTGCCATTTTTATTGACATCACTCTACTTTCGATCATCTCTGTAGTATATCTTCTCAGCCTTCTTCCTTCGAAACCTACCATCGTCTCGAGCGGTAACTTCTTTGGAACCATGTTCCAAGAAATAATATTGCAAACTCTACCGTAATAATGTAAACTCTACATAAGGAGATGATTGTGGATGGAAATCTGGGTCGTTTCTTATATCTCTGCACAGGATTCGTTCAGCTCCTCTGCTCTGAAACTTAAAGTAGAAAATCTCATTTTTCACTATATTTTAAACTCATATTTGTTGAGTGCTGGCGGATGTAAATATTGACTCGGTACATAGACAAACGTATGTGAGTCCGCTATGTATGAAATGGTGTTCTTGCAATATTAAATGATAAATATGGGCGCATAAGTATACAGCACACAGCGCCAACTGGGTTTACTGCAATGTCCAAGGGCTTCACCAACTTTTCCCATAACAATATTATTACCAATCTCCAGTTTTATTGTAGTGCACTGAACTGTAAACTGTATTGGTATCCAAGCAGTGTCCCATGTTAAGTATTCTTGTAAGTTTTTATGTTGGCAACAAACAGTATCGGTGCACTATGATACTCCAATATGTAACATACTTCCTAGGTCTCCACCAAGTTACAACTTCTGGTACTTCACTTCTTGCAACGTACTTGAAATACACTGTTTCATGCCACTTTTGTATAGACTTTTGCGAGCTAAACATGTACATAATTGCAACTCATACAATAGACACTGCACATAAAACTTGTACGAGATGCTGACTTATGATGTTCAACTTTTACAGCTGAAGAATGACAACTTGTACGAAGAACGTATGGCTTATTGTGTTGATGCAATCAAAGTTCGAAATGAAAAGAAATTGCAGAAAGTACAATTTATATGTAAATAGATCCAAAAAGAATTGCTAGAAAATTGGACAAGTCTCAAGTACTGTTGAAATACATACAAATATTGTGTTGAGTACATCCAAATCTCGTTATATGAGTATAAATCTATATACTCTATACTATTTGTATTCACAAATAAAATATTTTTGACAAGAGTACATGCAAACTCTATGCGATTACATGTAAAATAATGTCTAGTTGAATACATAAATTTAGATGAGTATGTAAAATAAGTAGTTCAATAAATATGAATACTAGTTTAATACATGTGCAATCTAGTTCACTACCTATGAGTCTAGTCCAGTACATACAGATACAAATCTAGTCCATGTAATGTTGTTTAAATATATCAATATAATGCTTGTATGTGTATTCCATTTAGTTCGGCGTCAAGAGATCCGTAACATCTGTCACAGGTGGAACGATCGGTTATGCCGAAATCATAGCAATCAAGGTTAATATCTCCAAAGCATTGTTTATGCCACATTTTCATGCGTGTATTTTTACTATTTTGCAAATTTGCGATATTATTATTACAGCGTATTTTTCGTGTGGTGGGTTTTTATTTGGATCTTTCACTTTAATTTCTGTACAATGGTTTCAACGAATTCGGTGCTCATATAGAGTAAATTTATCTCTCAGCAAAGTAATATTCAGCAAATATTATTGTATCTCTACATGTTCTAATGATATCATTAGTTTTATTACCCAGCAAATAACATTTAGTAGAATGTATTTTGACATATCTATAGCAAATAACACTGGTATTTTGAGTTGTTTTGGTTTTGTACTTTCAGTTGCGTTGTATCTAGTTGTACATACATACAGTGTACTCGATGGAAATAAAGTCATAACATGGAGTTGTAATTTAATAAGCCGACCCTCGACACTCCATGTGTTTCCGTCAGTGTGTACAGACTATACAGACCGAGCAAAATATTAATAATAATAATAACAAAATACTAACCGGACTAACCCTACATGGTGACTGGTGATTGGAGAAGCAACCTAATTTTCGTTGTGTCTGTTCTTGTTATTTACTTTTGACTCTGTATGTGTTATTCTCTTTGATTTTAATTTTTCTAGGAGTTGAGAGCCCAGGGCTTTAACGTAGATCAACAAGTGATCACTCTCAGAGTAAATTTTCTATTCTTCTTTTAATCCAAATTCTATTTTATTTCCATAATGCTTCTTTGTATTTAGTTGTTAACTTATTTATCACACATTCACTCATTCTCCTTGATCCCAGCTTATTACCATCTTATTACTTATGTATGTATACACAAACCTTCACACACAAACAACAACATAGATTTCGTAACTGCTGGGCGCTTGAAATGACTAGAACAAATAAATAATAAAACCTGTTTAGTCAAGTCGTAATCGCATTTAAACATGCTGTTTGAAATTGACTTTTTTTTCAATTTCGCAAACTATTATATGGCTCCTTCTGTAAGGCTTCCTGTCCATTTTATTCTTCCAATTATTTTGATTCCCTGGCACAGCTGGAATCATATCTTGACGTGACTGTCAGGTTTTTTAGGTCATTTTCCGACTGTCATGCCTCCCTTGTATCTTATATGAGCCTTGATTTCAGGAGCCTTTATAACCCCTGTACAGTATAAAGACTCATTTTTTCTGCTTCCTTTACCTCTTCCGTTGCTCCTCTGTCGCTTTTTTTATGTCAACCTCAACCACCCACTTGTTGGAATTTCGACTGTGGGAACCCGTGGGAGTGGTCCTGACCACTTGCATTTAATCCTGAATCTATATAGCCAATGACTTTTACTTGCATTACATTAGTATACAATTTTTGTATGTACAATAACTACAATATTTGTACACAGACAATATTTTCAAATTTATTCTCAATGAATTTAAAAGATTTCAAATAATGTATAAAGATTTATTTTACATCATAACAGACCATCATTTACGTAGACATTAGTAAGGCAACAGCATACAGAATTTGCAAAATATTTATTTTCTACGCTAATTCATCCTGTTGACACTTGGAAAACTCCGTTAAAAATGACATTCGCATTTCACATATGAAAATAATGTAAAATTTAGGGAAATTAAATGTGAATTGTGAATATTACAATACACCTACAGTTATTCGTATAGAAAGTACTGTAGAACTTGTCCACATGGAAAATATTCTACGAGTTATATTCACATATAAAATATTGTAGGAGTTATATTCACATAGAAAATATTGTAGAAAAGTTTCTCACATGGAAAATATTGTAGAGGCTTGTTGGAATTCGAAGAATGTCAACCAGGACTTTCATATTAAGTTTTTGATGAAAATTTTAACTTTGCGTGAAGTTACTACGTTTGAAGTTCATGCATTTTAGAGGATATGTTTACAGGAACTTTTGATTCACGGAAAGAATTATTTGTGAAAAATTAGGATCATAAATGTTAGGGAAGTGTATATGGAGAAGGGAATATAAAGGAACCTGTTATGTGGAGACAAGTCACCTTCCTTTGAGGAAGGTTCTCATATATGCAGTCTCCCCGTACTTATATAAAACCCTACATGTATTTCCTATATATGTGTAAATCGTCCTCTACATGAGAAGATTGTCCGTGTCCGCGTACTAATTTGATTTATTCGGAAACCTCCTTTAAATAATAATGACCACACTATTCTTATTACTTATGGCCTGTGTAAATTGTGAGGGGTAATTTATGGTAGAATCCAAGGGTGTTGTTATCAAGATTTTATGAGGCCAGAGGACGTTTGCACCATCATGCAAGCTACACTAATTCTTTTGAAATTACCGGGTTTTAAGAACTTTCAGTCCATTTTCTCTTCTTTTTACCACTTGCTCCAACAATTCTCGTCGGCCATTCCAACTAAATTATAGGGTGGTTGAGGTTTTTAAATCTCTATTTTTAACTTAACATTTACCTACTCAGAATTTGACATCCTTTTAATGTTCTTTGGAAATAATTTCTCTACTTAATACCTTTTAAATATTCTTTGAAAAATTATTTTTCTGTTTAATACCTTTTAAATATTCTTGGGAAATTATTTTTATACTTAATATCTTTCAAATATTCTATTGAAAGATAATTTTTTAGTTTGTTTATTTATTCATTTTGTATTTCTTTTGAAAATTATTATCCTATTTTGTTATTAATTTGTACTTATTATGTTATTTTGTTTACAACTAAGATAATGTTTTCTTTTGATTTTTTACCGAACAAGGACGTTTCTTAGAAATCACATTAGTCTTTCAATGAAGTTTTACATATAAACATAAGGATAGGATTGTTCATTGATTATGTTATCACAAGATAAGAATAATGTTGTTAGAATTTTTTCCTCATAAGGATGTGCTTTATTATTTCCACATGGGAATAAATCAGTTTATATTTTGAGCATGAAATTACTCGCCACGCTTTAGCTCTTTATGTGATTTACAGCCACTCATATTAACTTCAGTTAGGTAGAGTATTGCGGCTTTTTATTGAAGCATCCGACTATCTTTTTTGCATGGTTCCTTGCCTTCGTCAGCTCTTTGAATGTAATCCCATAGAGATGCTCTGCAGTCTGGAGGCATTGATGCTGTATTATGTATTTGCTTTTATATTCCTTTCGTATTTAGTCTGTTATTTAAGTTCACTGCTTCTTTTGCATTTGGTATACAATGGAGTGTGTCTCTCCATTGTGAATTCTTCGCTTTACTCTTGCCTCACTGTAGTCCTCTCTATTGGGAATCATAATCTTGTTTTTGCCAGCGCCTCACTTATTGTACAGTCTCCACTGAAGATTCTTTATTATATTACTGCTCATCAGATGTTACAAGAATAAAACTATTCCCAGTTCGGTCATTACACCGAAAAGCTCATTATGAAAATCGGGATCTCTTTACCCAACACCGTGGGTTTCCAGTGTCTTCATTTGTAATTCTTATTACTCTGCGGTAGTCGGTTTATATTTCTTCAGGAACTGTATTATTAATGTAAATGTAATTTTTACCATGTATGGACTAGTGTTTTAGCATATGAATTTATATATGGAGAGCTTTATAAAATGCAAAAATACGTATGTAATTCCATATAATTTGTATGCAATCATGTAGCTACAGCTCTCTATATTAAATGAATTTACAAGCAGTTCCATATCCAGGAATTCTCGTTACTTACGTAATTGCATACAAGTTATTCCTTGGATTTTAACATGCAGATGAGCGTCTTCTTGGAAAATTCTTTACCACTGGGGAAAATGTAACTTGAGACGGAATATTTGTTTAAAAACAGAGGAACCTTTGTTTTTGGGAAGGAGATAACTTTACACTGTGTCACATCACACTTGTGGAGAAGATTCCACACAACACTGGATCCTTTGCAGCATGACGTTTCTTCACACATTTTCCCTTTTTCTTTATTATTAATAATATACAGCAGTAACATAATACAGGAACGTGCACAGAGTTGACGGAAGTGCTTCAAGCCTATTGCTTTTTATTTACATGTCGCTTTCATCTAGGATTAAATGTCTTCAAAAGAATTGCACCCGCTTTGCTTGTATTGTAACCATTATTATCATTATTATTAATTTCTTGTCACTGCTTCAACATTGTAATGATAGACTTTAAAGGATTAAACCCCATATACTTATATGACATGTGCTGTACGTTTACAGGGCGAGCCCGGAGAGCCTGGACCATCGGGCCCTCGCGGCCCACCGGGTCAAACGGGCATTCCCGGCATGAACGGAAGGATCGGTCCGCCGGGTGACAAAGGTGACCGAGGCGATAAGGGAGAGCGTGGAGATACAGGAATCATGGGACCTCCGGGTCCGAAAGGAGAGTCCGGTCCGAAGGTAAGCCTTGCTGGTTACGAATTCATTCGAGCATTTTATCCAACTATTATATTAATTTACGTAATAATGATATATTAATTTAATTAACCTTTAAAATACATTTAAAATAGTGTATTTACAAGCATTTCATGTACTTGTGTATAGTTAAACATGTGCTCATGACTGTAGAACGTGTTGTTGCAATATTAATTTAATGATTTAGTGTACTTAATATTAAGTTAAGTAAACATTCACACATAATATTTCAATAAATTACAAAACACTCGATAAAGACTTGCTGAGTATCAGACACGCGATGCGAAATGATGAATATTTATATGTCAAAGCTTGCCACTTTGAAACGTCATTGCTTTCCTCATCAGGGGTTTAAATACGCTGTCACTACATTTATCATTTCAATTTTGACGTTATACGCTGGATTTATTTGATTAGTAACTAGACCTCATTTTATTTTATTAGTAACTAGACCTCGTTTTATTTTATTAATTGAGTAGTAACTAGATATCGTTTTATTTTATTAATTGAGTAGTAAGTAGAACTCGTGTTATCTTATTAATTTAGAAGTAACTAGGAGTTATTTCATTGAGAAGTGACTAGGTATTTAATTGATTAGTAAATAGATTTAATTTAAATTTAATTTAAACGTTTGACGCTATGTGGTGGTTCTGTTTATACTTGCTGTCGCTTTGGTGGTTGTCGTCTTTTGATTTACGTGTAGATAGATACTTGAATTGGGCTTGAGTAGCAGTAGAGAGTGATTTAATGTGTACTGGAGTATTTGTTGGTAACTGTAAGGGTGACCGAGGGGTAAAAGGTGACCGGGGACTAACAACTACACTTGATGGGAAAGGTCTACCTACTGGAATTATTGAAGGGCCTCCTGGAGCTCCAGGACCCTCAGGTTTTCCACCATTTTGATTTTGACTTCTCCACATCAACATTTGTATTATTACTAATGTCTCTAGTCGAATCCTTTCTCATTATTCTTCTTCCTTCATCTATCTCTCTTCCTCTATCGTATCTGTTGGACATATCTTATTATTCTTTCCTTCCTTGAAAAAACCTTTTTATTTTCGTAAATACTAACTCAGTTTATTGTAGGACCACCAGGCAGCAAAGGTGATAAAGGTGATGTAGGTCCTATCGGGCCTCCTGGGGAAAAGGGCTTGAGGGGTAAACGAGGGAAGCGGGTTAGGAAGACCAATAATTTTTTTTTCATTTCTTTTGATTTCTCGTGTCTTACTTTTTCGCTTTTTGCTTTCTCAATATTAATCATATTACTTTTATTTATTCCCCTCAATTTATATTACTAACATTCTTGGTTTTGGTTTTTCTTTTGTTGGACTATCTTGCGTTTTTAACCTGAGGGTACGGGTACGGCCAGAGGCAAGCGTATCAGTCTGATCGAGGATCCAGGCGCCACAAATTGATTCTTCCGAGTCGAAAATAAAATAATACACACACATAAACATTCTATAGTACATAATAAGAATTCAGAATATTTGAAAATTGTATCACGCTATACTTGTTAAAATATTTTTGCTTTAAACAATCAGTATACGAGAAATGTTCAGTAAGATTGCGACGAGGTCAAGAAAAAGTGCAAAAGATAAATGAGCAAATGTTTATATTGATAAACTACAGTAAAATGCTTCTTTTGGGCCTTTAAGCTACAATAAAAATTGTGCGAACTTACTGAACACTCTTGGTATTCTTAAAACTTGAGTCCAATGTATTATTGGTATTATTATTCCGGTTCGGTGGTTAATAATTATTTACGAATTCACAGGGCCGTAAAGGGTTGAATGGTGAAGCTGCAGATAAGGGACTACCCGGTCCACCGGGTGACTTAGGACCGGAAGGACCGGCGGGTCCAGCAGGACCGTACGGACCGAAGGGAGATCAAGGTCCTAGAGGTCTTCCCGGAATTGCTGGGAAGGATGGTCCGACCGGTCCTCAAGGACCTCCCGGGTCACCTGGGATGTTAGGACCTAAAGGTGACAAAGGGGAGTATGGAGACATCGGTCCACCAGGTCTCATGGGTCCCCCCGGACTTCCTGGTCCTCCAGGCTATCCTGGAGGCAAAGGAGATAAAGGAGATCGCGGAGATACGGTAAGATATTGATATATATAAAACTATAATAAGTATAGAACTTAGATTTATTATCTATAGAAAATGGGAATATCTAAAATAGTTTTAAAAGGAATCAATGAAATCGTATATAGGAAATAAAACTAGGAGTTACTGCATGTGGACAAAGTTATTTTCATTGAAATGTAGGATTATATAAATTAAAAAGAGGTTCTGTTAAAAAATAGTAGAGCTCCGGACCATTTTTAGTATACGCACAAGTTTGTAATAGGGACAAGGATGTAGTGCGAAAGGAAGGTCGTGAAAAAAGCTTGATAGAAAAACTTTGTCAACTGCTCATTCGGGTCTCAATGAGACTGTTGTAACTTTTGGTCATGGGTCTGTAACCTGAGAGTCGGTCTACCCTTTGATCAAATAGTAGATGTAGAGCGTGTGGTGTAAACTTGACAGACGAAATCTACAATGATAACATTCCAGCCTTTTCAACTTTAGCGATAACTTTTGTGACTCCAGCCAAGCAAAACCATATGTAGTGGTACTGAATGAGTTCAGCTTGAAATGACTTATTACGAGTTTCGAGGAGCATTTTTGTAAACTTGAAATTGCTACGATTTGCTTTCTCATTATAAATTCGAAGTACATTAATACATTTTAAAGTTGACATTTAAATAATTATTTAGAATAAAAATGTAATAATTACTATGTGTTACACTTTTAAAGTATAATTCAACCTAAAATAATAGCATACGGTTCTTATTATGTAGCTAAATAGTTAGGTATAAGTATATAAACCACGTGTTAAAACATTTTAAAGCTTATCTTGAAATCATTTTTGAAGGAATATTTTATTTCATTTGTTTAGCAAAAGTACAAAAAATTAAGACGTCGGCAGCACTTGGCTCTTCAAGGTGATGGAGTCTTTGAAAATTTGGAGGGATTAATCGGCCCACCTGGACCTCCAGGACCTGTTGGTCCCATCGGATTACAGGGACCTCCAGGAATCAAAGGAGACAAGGGAGCGGATGGCGGCAAAGGAGACGCAGTAATTTTATTTTATTAAAAATTTAAATTTAAAAGTTTAATTAAAAAATATATATCTACATGTTTTACATTTTTAAACCTTGCCTAAGTATATCATTGCTCATCTAAAGTATCTACTTTTCTGTTAATTAGGGAGAGACGGGCGATAAAGGAGATCAAGGGCCTATGGGACTACCTGTAAGTTGAATATTGAAGATTATGAAATTGTGTAGTAGAAAAGTATAGAGGATTCAAAGAAAAGCGGCTTTGAAGAGTCAAGGATTAGAATGAATTAATAATAAATATAAAATGACTTCAGGGACCGATGGGACTTCGAGGTGAACCAGGTCGTTTAGGAGAGCTCGGTGCAACGGTAAAATGCCATCACATTTCCTTTTGGAAACTGTGATGAGGATAAAACATTCCTTGGTTTTCTTTTTACATAGAATATATAATTGTATATATTTTCAAGCTTTCTTGCCACTGTCTGTGTTGCCCGGATTCGGGTTATATTATATTAGTGTGAAGCTAATGAAACTTAGTCAGGCATATGATTTCTCCACAGGGGCCTCCCGGCTTGGACGGAATGAAAGGAGCACAGGGTGAACCTGGTAAAAAAGGAGAGCGAGGTGAACCGGGACTTCCTGTAAGTATTCCAATTCATTTGAATTCGTTCACGTTTGTATTGTACAGTAAACGATGGGTTTCCGTATAGAAGGATACCGCTGTCAATACTAATGAATGGAGATTTTGTGGTGGTGATATCGATCTAATTCAGTGTTTATTGGTTTTTGCTTAAGGGAACGGATGGAATCCCTGGTGAAATGGTTCGCACTAAACGACTAATACAATAACAAGCTTTTTTATTTATTTTTTATTTTCTTTTTCCTTTCTTACTGTACTTATTTTATTAGGGTCCGAAAGGTGAACTTGGTATCAAGGGGGATATGGTAATAATTCATTATTGTTAATTTTAATTTTTTTCACTCATCACAGTGAATTTTTTTTAATTGTGCAGTCACATTAACATTTGCATTCACAATTAAACACGAAAACTTGATGGCGCTTAACCCATGAATTTACACACATTCACACAGTTTAACTAAACATTGAATTTTATATTACAATTTCAATACTCTTTATGTATTTATAATATTCGTTTTAAATTTGTAGCTCAGATATATTTTTAAACAACTTTTCTGATGTTTCAGGGTCCAGCGGGCAAGCGTGGAAGGAAAGGTGACCCTGGTCCTAAAGGTGATCAGGGTGTCCCAGGGCTCGATGCACCATGTCCAATTGGTCCAGACGGACTCCCTTTACCAGGGTGTGGTTGGAGGAAAAATGTACCCTTACCGTCCACGACAACGATTCCAAATCATTCTGTTAATAACCATAACCACCATGACCGCCATGACGACTATGACTACGAGAATACGTAAACACAGCATTTTAAATTACATCATCCGATTTGGCGCTTACAGTATATTGGTAATATTTGCAGTTTATCAATCCACAAACGCCGATAACCATGTTTTTTTTGTAAATAATGTACTTAGCAATAAACCATACTTGTTCCTTTTAAATATCTTCAGCATCGGGATGTATTTTATTTTTAATCCATATTTATTAGCTTTAAGTGATCCTCGTTCGAATATTCATTTATAAGTGATTTCTATTATTAAACACATTTAAAAAATTATATAATTTTTGTTACCATATCAGGTTATGATTCTAAATAATAAATTGACAAAATAAGTTTAGTACTAGAAGATCTTGTACCAAAAGCAAGATCTTCCCAGGAATATGAACGGACGACATCTACAGGCTTGAAGTATGCAAAACGAAATACTGATTCACTTCATTTAAAGGAGAATCCAGTGTTTGTGGGATCTTCCATGTAGTTTTCATCCCAAACTAAACCCACATAATAAGCCCGTATTTATTTTGTGAAGGCTTAAAACATAATTAAATTCTCGACGTCCGGAGCAAACTAACACCTCATCTTCATCTGACAATATTAATGGGGTTATTTATCTGCCGTGACGGTTCGAGTTCATCAGAGAGTGCATGAATGATTATTATGAAGAAAGAGAGGGATTGAGAGCCGAGTTATATTGTCGCTATCATCCTTCCAAAATGACATTGATTTATTCACCGGGAGATAACCTACACATTGACACTGCATCTGGGCTTTCTTAGCATGAAAAATTTCTCATGAATAACGACAACAATAATAATAATTTGTATTAAAATCGCGTTTAATCAAAATCTCTGAATACACGACTCCATGTATTTACTAGTAATGATACCAAGTGGTATTTCTAGAGAGATCATCATCCACAACACAAAACATATAAAAGTGTTTTGACTCTTCTGGCCAAATTAAAAGAAAGAATAATAAATTAAATTCCTAGAAACATTACTCTACATATTAGTATTAGTTTCCTCCTTCAAAGGAAAAAGGTTCAAAGGATTTCTTCCTTCCCTTTTAGTCCTAACTTTCTTTTGTTTCTTAAACTTTCTTTGCTTCTCGTCTCGTATTTGGTTTCCTTTCTCATACTCAGCAACAGCAACTCTAAGGAATCAACAACGGACGGATCTGGCTAAAAATAACGGGAGTTCACCGGTTAGAAGTTGGACTGTTTCCATAGCAACCCGCTGCAAGACCTTACAAGATAGTGTTTATTGTAGGCGAATGGAAGGTAAGCTGGTTGACGGGAACCTCGGACTGGAACTCTCTGCAGTGATCCGACATTGTACACCGGGCGGTGGAACATCTGGACTGACTTCGTATTGGTTGTCTTGTAAAGCTTTTGTAAAGCTTAGAGATCTTGCACTGGAAATATCATCAAAGCAATGTACTTAATCAAGCAACATCATGTACTAAAAGCAAACACCTGACACTCATCTTTGTAGTTCCATTTAAGACTCTATGAAATGCCAATGAAAGACTCTAGATGTAATAGTTATTTTATTTTAAGTAACTAAGGCATGGGCTACACTTTATTTTAATTAAGTAAAGTGTATTTCTTTCCTCTTTGTATCAAAATGGAAATGCTAACCTGATAATAATTACTTTTACTTGATAATTAGTGTTCTACTCCCCTCTAAATTAAGCATGCCATAAATTAGTCTTTTTAATTCTACACATAGTTTGTAGCAATATTATTAATTATTAAAATTTCTCGCACTCTGATTTTGCGAATTCACAAGGAAGAACATTAGAGATCCACAACAATATAATATCTTCTACGTTGAGTAAATGACAATCTTTATTTTAAATATAAATTCAATTTACTTAAAAGCATATTTGCTTGGAAATCATAAACTTCCAAACAATTTTACTTACCATAACGGAAATAGAGGCCACGCTTTCGACAAGCACTTCTTGTTGGTCAGCACCACAGGAACAAATGCTTCCACGCCATCTAGAGAGCCTTCGTCATAGGAAGGTTTCCCCAGTAGTGTCGGCTTTAACTTCAATGATGTCTTGAATAACACGGGATCCTCATTTGTTTTTTAAAAGGTCGGTTGCATTAACTGGAGGAATGTGAACAAGCTATATGTATAAGCTACAGCAACGGTCGCAACATTTTTTGAAAATTGGGTATAGTACATAACAAACGTTACAGACGGCACTTTTTCCCCACGGAGTTGTTTCTACATCCACTTTCTTCTCTTCACCCTCATTTTTCACCTTATATTTTCCGGGAGCTGGCTATAGAGAAATAAATAGAGTTACAGAGATTTTTGGTACTTCATTCAACACTGAGAAATCTTTCCAGTGACAATAATAACTAAATTCGGGGTGTCTGCAAAAATTTTAGAAGGTTAGCTATTAGTTAACTAATTGTAAAAACCCTAAATTGTGAAATTTAGTACATTTATTTTTTTAGTACATTATTTTTATAATAATTAAGTAAGATTTTCGTCCATTTATTTAAAATAATGTAAAATAATAATAATTATTATTTTACATTGTTTTAAATAAATGGACGAAAATCTTACTCGAAAGCTTGACATATGAGATGACTAGTAAAGTTTGCAGTGCTCACCTAATTTGCATGTGATATTGGTATCAACATGGGAATAGTTATTTAATAAGTCACACTTTGCTGGGTGGGCAGCTGGACATTCTCCCTTTTTGAATTGCAAATCCCGGTAGTGATTATTCTTCCGACTGCATCATAATATGTAAAATTCAAATGAGGCAAGGCAAAAGTGCGGATGCTGAAATTATACAAATGTCTAGAACCCTCCGCCAATCTTCAGCAACGGACTTTTTGACTTGTGACAGAGAAACACTTAGTAAGATTGATGCCTGCAACGGACAAGATTATAGGTGATTGACTCTCGTTTCAAGATAGAGTCATTAGAAGGAGGAAAAGTTTTAATTTAGTGAAATAGTCAGGGGGGAAACTTTAGGCAGTTTCTGATAATGCCAAAGTGTAAGCTGTTGGAAGTTAGACATGCCGAGGGAAAAAAATCTGTAGTGATAAATGACCTGTCTGAAGTTTGGCGGATAAATGCACTTGAAATCGTATGAGATTATAAAACTGAGAAATAATAAACTTAGTAAATCTCTCTTTCTCTCCCTCTTACATGGCTAGCAACACCAGGTTTGACGACACTGTAGAGGCGATGATAGACCTCCAACATTGCGTCTTTCACTGGGTCGTTCAGGATTCACAGGGGCTGCAGATCAAATTTCCATCTTTTTCGGGCTTTCATTCCCTGCAGAAAATACATACAATAGCCGTATTGAAACTTTAGGCGCATTCACTCTCATTTATTGTTTTGTTCACTCATCTTTCCACGTCATTCATTCACTTTCTGTTTCTAACATCAAAGACACTTGAACTAGGATAAATTATCGGAAAACACCGTTTAAAACATACTTTCTCTCACAAAATGAGATTACCTATAAAATATATTTTCATAACGTTTTATTATCAATTTAATTGAAATATTTGTATTTTCCTAACACAAACTAACTACTATGCTACATATACAAAACGTAAAAGTTGATAGAACTCACCGGATTTTACCTATTGCAATCTCTCCACAACAGGATAGTTATAATAAAAGTTAGTCTCGTGATCACGAACCTCTTGAAATGAGTCTGGAACTGTGAACGAGTCCCATGTCACTACCTCCGTACAGAAGAAAATTCATCCGAGAAGACCGATTAACACAGATGTTCATTGCAGCAAAGATGCTATTCAACTGTTAGGTTTATTAAAATCTGGATACTAAACTTGTCAGCGAATTATTAGACATATTTTGTCGATTACCTTGGATGCGGTCAATCCCACTTCCGTCCTCAACCCCTTTTTAACTTAAAAACTTATTGTGTTTACCTCTTTATTTCATCATCACCGGCTTGTTGTATCTTGTATAGTATCTTCGTGTTATCTGTTCATGCTGCTGTTTCCCCCATTGCTTCAAATTTTGAGAGTATTAAGTCGAGAAGGTAAAGCTTATTGTATATATTTTATTTCACAGCTGACTGCACAAAAGGAATATTGCTAATTCAGATCGGTCATTCAACCCAACCCGCGGTTTCCGGTTTTTGGGCATTTTTAATATAATATATTAAGTCATGAGTGGGCCCAATTTTATTTTAAAATACTGAGTCAGCAGTCAATATTTATTGAAAATATGAGTCCAACTACATCTGACCTCCCGTTTGACCCTTCATTACAATGCCCGTTGACTTTCATTTCAAGACGGAACAAAGAGCGTGGGTATTCTACACCACGAAGCATCTTATTTAGCTTATTCCCTTTTATCAATAGAGGCACTTAATATTGTGATATCTACACTATTATGATTCGTCACACAGGAGATATTAATACATAGAATCATTTCACAAGTGTATCTGTAGAAAGTAATCTCATTTATAATAAGATAATCTCCGAATGGAAGTGACGGTAATAAATTCATATATCTACAATTTGCATTCATAGTATAGCTTAAACAAGTTCGATGATTTGTCAATTATTCCAGAATAGTAATGTAAAGGTACCATTCAGACCGTTTATCCTGCCACTCTCTCTTTCTTCACATGTCGTGGTCTTTGTTTTAAGTCCATGTTGTAACTTGCACGAAACCAACATGGTAGTGCATAGGCTATTATTGCCTCTTGATGGATTGCTATTGTTTCGTATCCGTCAAGAGTGCACGTTACTGAGAAGATCATTATTGAGGAGATCTGCAGACTGCATATTGCCACACTTAATTTATTCCTGCTGGGTCTGGAACTTCTTATTAATGCGTGATGCCTTGGGAATATCTATCATACCTCTTCTTTTGGGTTTTTATAGTTTGATTAGTTGAAACGTTTATAGTTGATAAGAATTCAAGCTTTCCCTATTGCAATTTTCTTATTCTCCAAGCTTCGCATCGCAAACGAGGATTACTTTATGGTATTAATATAAATATAAAAATGTATTTAAATATTGTAGCATAACATGTGTAGTAGTATAACTAAAAGTTGCATAGTGTAATTAGCCTTGCAGCAAAATTCAATTAGCACGTAATTGTTGTGGACGTGGGGAATTAATAAATTATTATTATAATAACTTAGTTATGCTTATGAAACCAAAGCTGACATAAATATAATTATTTCTTTCCTTTCTTAATGCACTATCGATCAACAACATCTCTTGCACGCAATAATAGTTATAAAGATTGAACCTATATGTACATAAGATATCCTGATATGATTGAAGTATTAGTTGAGCAATGAAACGTATAGGATTTATCTAATCGTAAGATGTGGTTTTTTTCTTTTGTTAGTACAAGTTGTCAATAAGGATTTATATGGTTTATTAAATCATACACAAGAGCAAACTCCACTTGATCTGTTAGGTGTTTGGAGGCACAAATGAAATTCATGAGCTTATTGTTTTGCATGAATCAGAATGCGTGAAGTGTTTCAATGTGGTCTTATCAGCCTCTCTAGAACTTTTCCTTCGTTCGAGGCATGAACCGATATAGCAACAATATTATAACAGCAATATACAATATGCAAGCAGAAGGAAACGAAGTGCACAACGAAAGTGAATCCGCATCATAACATGCACCAGAAAGAAAAAAAAGAAGCATTTTGATCCGTCAGCCATGGCCTCTTCTTCTATAGCTCGCAGTGAATCTTTTATGTATTGAAACGAAACGAACCAAAACAAATTGTTTGAAAGCGATTTCAATCTTATGAAGTTACACAAATTTAATGAAAGTGAATCATCGTTGCTTTCTGAAATACTTAACTTATGCAGAGCTTCGACACCCTTCAGCAAAGCTCTATATATTATTTAAAAAATCACTGCATCATCTACAAATCTACATATTACTCTAAAAATCCATATGTACATATATATTTACTAAATGTAATACTTAAAAACTCAGTATATAATCTACAAAACCACTATATTATATTATTAGTTATATTATTCAAATCATCCTGCAGTGCAAGGAATGATGAAGAAACTATAATTCCTACTTACTACCAACACTAACCCCAATAGACCAAACGCACCCTGTAAATTTTACATATGCGTGAGCATTGACGAGCATTCGGAATCAACAAGTAATTATCTCCCTCGCATCCAATTATGGCATGTACAATTGCAGAGCAAGTTTATATTTATGCACTGCTCACTATAGTACAGTGGATAACTTCCGTAAACACTCGAAATAAATTTTTAGTCGAGTGATTTATCTCCATATAAGTAATTACTCCTGACATCCCGATCTCGTTCAACACAGACTGCCTCAGTTTCACTTGTACCATCATTTCGCCAGTTCGTATAGAGCTCACTGCAGTGAGCACATGGGTTATATAGAAATTATACATACTTTCAACATTAATAATTTACCAATGGGTGTTCAACTTGTCAAATGGAAATATGGAAATGCGAAGACAAATGAACAGACCTTTATATGCACTTATAAGGGTTCACAAAGATTACATGACTGCCTAAATCTCTACAGTTGCTGAATTATTAAACAATCAAAAGTAATATTGATGTTATGATGGTAATTATTATTATATTATGCTCTGAGATTATACTGCATATATCTAATCGAAAATGTGTGAGAGTTGAACTGTACAACAACTTACATAAATGCTCGTTTGAATAATGTCAAGCATAACGCTCTGAGCAAGAAAACATCAAGATTATTGTTGAGATTCTTCCAACGTCCCAAAGACATGTGTATAAACAAGTTTTGCTTGATTCCATGTAAGCTTATAATTATGGAGCCTATGTATTTCAAAAGGTTTCACTGTCATCAATTATAAGAAGGAGAACATCAAGAATTCCTTCCGGTTGCGGTATATGATGCAATTCTGGCAATGCATATTTAAATTACAAGTAATTAAGGTTTATTTAAGTTCATGTCCGAGCGAAATTGAAAAACGCAAATTGTTTTTAGTTTAACTCGTTTACAACTTGTTCGCATTATATTCATCTAATTTAATAGAAATTCTGCCTAAACGGGAAACTTCCATTTAAGCTTCTTAGAGGAGATTAAAAAATGTTTTTAAAATCTATTTTTTGCTTGTGTCACAGTGCAGCGGGACACAAAATCACAAAATGGAAGTGACACAAAATCAGATTAACCAAGATTGAACATATTTGTAACGTTAACTTCATCTGCAATATTGTCGCAGATGGAGTTAAAATGAAAGTGTGATAACCAGAGGAATAACAAGTTTTTTTTAAAATTAATATTTAAAGAACAGTGCCTGCAAATCAATCGACCAGAGGTTTTGATTCCAGTTTAAATCTACTTTTTTAAATTATGACCGCACGCGCTAGCGGTGAAAAAGAAAACAAAATAAACTATAAAACTATCAACGTTACAAGTTATACAGTTCTAATCGATAGCTGTCAATACATCATTGGGTATGTGAACTCCAGCGAAGGTCATAACAAGTCATCCGCAGTCAAAGTATTGTCATATAAGTATAGGTACACATGTTAATACACTTGGGCAATCCTATAAAATAAGTACATTGACAACCTCGCAACTTCATAAAAGTTGTATCATTACACATAACAATCACCTTCAACGTAAATCCATGGCATGCTCATTACAGCTGAACGCAATGTAAACACCGTATGAGATAATGATCAACCTGATTGATCTCCTCTGGACAACTATAGACAGCGCCGTTCAACCTCACCATCATCAATTTGTATCTATACGTAACTATACAGTGCGTGTGTCTGAAGTCAATGGTTTACATTTACTTGAAAACGAGTCTATCATTGCAACTGACATGAGAGTAATTTTGTCGTTCAAGTTCATGTCTGAAGCTTCAGAACAAAGCTGCACGTAGAGTCGTGAATCAATATAGACTGTTTTTACTGTCTCAAGTGAAATTACATTATGATTGAACTCCGATCAATGACCTGCCGGATCGGGTTTTTAAATTGATGACGCATTGTTTCATGGAAGTGTAGCATGACAACCACTTTTCCTTTACCATAATGCTGCACAAATGCCTTGCCTAGCGAAAATGCTCTCTTTAACGAAATCCAAACTTTTTTATGCTACACCTTTACACATTCGAAACTTAATATCTACAGCAAGTTGTTATTAGCAGTTACACAAATATGCATCACGCTCGGTTAATTTATAAGTATTTTTTAAATTATTTTCCTAATTAACGCTAATCTTAAATATACATAAATTTTAATTACAGAGCATAGAGCTACCTGTAAAACATCTATCTGTATATAGTAAATTAATTAATACTAATTTAATACTGCTAAATAGTTAAGTTAATCACATTAAGAAAATCCAATACATCGTAAACATTTTTGGAAAACCTTAGAACGTGAAAGAGGCGATGGGAACATGGGAAGGGAGACTTAAAACTGTACATTTCCATGAACACAGATGGCGGTATTAGTGTGTTGAGAAAGTATCAAGTCAAAGCTTCTCAAGAGTGAGAAATTTAGTATTAATACTATTGGCACTTGCCTCTGCAACTCTGCATTCTGGCAAAATCACCAACACCAACATTAAACCAAAAGGAAAAAGCATAACTTCATGGAAATTAGAGCTGCATTCTTGCAACTCTAATTTTTGCACACACAAAAAGGAGTATGATTTAGTCTTATGACTTGGAAAGCTATAAAGAATAAAAAGATTTTTGCTCATAATGTATTCGCAGAAAGAGTCAGAAATAAGAGTAAGTATGCCAAATGGACGATGACCAAAGCCAAAAGGCAAAAATGGAGTTTTCCTTATTGAGCCAACGACAAACGGTACAATTTAATAACGACGGAACATATGTACAGTGTACATAATAATTAAACATTGTTGCTATTATAGGAATACCCTCCAAGACAATTTACTTCTGCCCTGATAACTACTTCATAAACCCAAGCTGCCTCCTTAAAAGACTTGTCGATTGTATACAGACGACTCCTTCGACAAACTAATATTTATGCCTACTAATAATCTTACTTAACCCATTCAGTCTGTATAAGCGGATCTCTTTCACATGATTACCTTTGCTTTTTTAAACATTCATTATATAGCTATTATCTGGGTGGGTGTATCCTTTAGCACACAGGTTGTAAACGAAAAGAGGCATACGGAGAGAAAGAGTTGGACAAGTGTTTGCATCAAGGTAGCCATGTCTAAAAATGGTCACAGCCGACGTTGATTATTGTCAAAGTCCTAACTTGTTGTTCTCTATCCTATTCACCTTACAACATCACACCTTTGACATAGATTCAGTAACTGCAATAATTCAAATTAGCATGTATTTACACTTTTGCAACAGTTATTCAAGACACATGTTTACGTTTCCCAGCCTTGTACTACTTGCTGTGTGTACAGATCATCCAATAATTACTTAATTAATAACTTACATCCGAGAACTGAAGAACCAGCGGAAGGCTATAAAATCAACAATAAGAGCAGTATAAACAGAAAGTCTTTGACAGCTTATATGTTTACCCTCCTGCACTCCTGCTGCTCATACAAGGAGTCCATGTGATATTGAAGCATGCTGACAATACATTGGAGCTGTGTGAAACGATTTAAAATATCTGTAATTTCACTGAATCAGTTCGCAGGGTTACTGAAGCGTTTTGCATTGATTCTAAATCATTTCACATTGATATTGAATTGAAGGCATTTCGTATTGACAGTGAAGCATTTCGTATTGATAAAGTATTTCATGTTGATATCCAAGCATTTCACATTGTTGCTGCAGCATTTCACATTGTTAATGCACCGTTTCACATTGTTACTGAAGCATTTTGCATTGACACGGGGACACATAGTAAATTGATACTGAAGCAATTTAAATTACTGTTCAATCAGGCTAACATGAGCTTGAAGCTATAAATGAAACTATCTTGCATTTTTAATCAAGTAGGTATAAATATATTGATATGAATCAAATATGGGACTGAAATGTAAAACATGAGCAGTCGTGAGTACTAAAATAAGAATGAAACGTATTGACCTGATATTGAATCATGTCAAACATGATATGATATTGAAAAATGTCAAAAATGCAAACTTATCTGTATCATTTACCTTGAAACTTTTTCAGCCCCGTCAGAGGAAATGAGTATGGAGAACGGTGCTACCCACGCAATTAACCTCCAATCCTTATCTATCACTTTCAATTTTCAACCTCCCATGAATTAATTGCATTTTTTAAATATCTTGAAGTTTTAATGTCTTACATCTCACGCATATATATATCACATAACATATAAGTACGTCGTATATTTTTTATGATTTGTCATCTTGTAAATGTTGCATAAAACTTGTTATGATTCCCAAGCTCTTTGTTACCTATGTTTTGTAATTATATGTATATTTTAATAACATTTTGCAATTATAATAACATATCATATTTTATAAAATAACATTTTATTTTTATTTTTATAATTAAATAACAGCAGACAATATTTTGTAGTAGGGGAAGTTTTCAGTCAGTGAGCCAAAATGTTGTCAGGAAGGGTTGGGAAAATATTTTAATCTTTCTTAGACGCATGAAATAATAACATAATGTGTGTGTCGTGTGTATATTTTTGAGAATCTTCCGTTTGTATAACAAATAATAATATAGCTTCTTTCACAGGATAAAAAAAATTATTAGTGCCGCCAACGAAAAGATGTGTGTGCTATGAAACGTTAATATGCATAGTAAGGAGCAATTTTTCACATCCTCCTCCGTAAAACAAATATTATTAATAAGTCAAGGAAAACAATGGATAAATATGATTATATATGTTCTGTTATGGACAGCTGGGCATATACGACAGTTATCTGTAGTTCAAACTAGCCTTTAAAATCATATGTTTGTATGAAATTGCCCATATCCTTGTATTTTTAAACGTGATGACGAGCTCAGCGTTATTATGAATGTCAACGTCATCTGGGATTGGGAATTGAATGAACACGCTTAAACGTTTTTGTGAAGAGATAAAAAATTGCCAAAATCTTATTCCCTTTTGTAATGTATGAAGGTCCGCTAACACCTGTCTTGTTGATTCCGTAGGTGTGACATCATTACAACAAATATGAAGACATGATAAAAAGTGGACGCGGACTATCGATTCCTGAATCCATGAATATGAGATGATGCTGCAGAGTATAGTAATGACAGTGTTATTTAATTCCTCGGGTGGGTTTGGGTTTGGGGGGTGTATATGATGTTATGCCTGTTTAGTTGAATACTACAGCTGCTTGTTGTTCAGACAATAAAACAAATACTTTAAATTCATAATACATACATTTTGACTTACGTGTGAGTATACGGATAAGGTTAAAAACAATAATACAGTACTTTACATAAATGTAAATTAGCTATGCAATATTTTATGGCAACCTTTTTGCTTACGGCATCTTTTAATAAATGGACAATTGTACAAATATATAATTTATCCTATACCGTACAGTTATGCATATGAGGTGCATAAGGAATACCTTGAAGATGCGTAGGATGAACCTCCATTAATACATGAACCGATGCCTTCGTATCAAACACACAACTCTGTAGACAGTTTTTGTATCTGTATAGATGACTCAAAATTACATTTTTTATACGAGGTTTTTACTTATTAACTATTCAAATCCCTTTCAGATAGATACTGCTGTGAAAACCAAGGGAGCATGAGAATCTCAGTGCCTCTAGCGTTTTCCTCGTCGTATGCACACCTTTTAACAAATGCCATTGTTTGTAAGCATTCTAGAACTTCTTACAAACATTCTTCTCTCATGTATAGTAAGTATCAAGTATATCCCATATACTCTGCCTCGACAAAAACTTCCATCTAATTCTCAAACTTCAAAACTCAAAACCATCACCTTCAGACGATCTTCAGTTCAGAACGTATACAATACACACGCAATGGGCCTTTTCAAATGCCCAAAATCATTTTGAATTACAAATTGCATTACAAACTGCTTCCGAAAAACGCCCGTATTTCCTTCTTTGCTGCTGTGGAAGGTTGGGCTATAGTTAATCCATTTTTCATTGAGCTTCAGCTATAAAACATTTATTGTGAGGCTGAGCGCTAAAAAAAGAACCTGCACCGTTTTTCAAGATCTTCCTTTAAAAACAGTTGTCTAGTGGATGGTTCGCATGCAAGTATGGCTCACGCCCATCTCTATATCCCAAGCTTATTATTATGTAGCCACAACAATGAGAAACCTCCGTATGGGTTCGTTAAGAAAGAACTTCAATTGTTATTACATGAGTGCTCAACGGCTCATCTTATATATGAGCTGCACACAGGATGCATCGCTATATTCAGAGCACTGTGGTTTGTATGAAAAAGCAGTGTATAGCTCGTATTAAGGAGCTATATAAATTGTGTTCAAAAGCAGTGTAGCTCATATAAAGGAGCTATATAAATTGTATTAAAAAGAGCTGTAGCTCGTATAAAGAAGCTATATAAATTGTATTTACAAACAGTATAGTTTGTACAAAGAATCCTTGTAGTGTCTATAAAGAATCAACTATAGTATGTATTAAGACTCATAATAGTTTGTATCTATGTAAAGAATCCCTCTATATGACTCAAAGGTAAGGTTGTGGGAGAGTATGAAGATTGAGCAAAAAATGTGAGGCACGTAAGATCCAGGTAAGGACATGAGAGATTCAGAAGGAATAAGTATGTAAGGCAAGGGAAGTGAAGGGAATAAACGAGACGCAAGGTCAACGAAACAAGACAAGTGGGAGTCTTCTGTTATTGCCATTGGCTTTTTATATGTACATGTATACATTAATGTATATCTATATCTACTTGTTGAATCCTTCGACGCTGTTGTGTAGTGTATGAGAGAAAACCCCAAAAAATATTTACACCTCCATCATGTATAGATTTTGTACACACAGAACACATAGGGAACTCACCTGGATGAGACTTCTTGCATGTGCATAATTGGTTGTCATCGTCAGTCCCATACGAAGTTCCATCTGTATAATATATAATAGCAAAACACAGCCCAGGTCCTTATTGTCTTACAAGATTGTTCTGTTGTGAGGTGTGTTGTCGTGTACGGCAAGGAAGTTGTTGGCAATCCTATCCTCCTCTCTGTAGTCTTCTGGCATAATCCAAGAATAAGTGAAAGGGAAAGACTCAGAGACATTCGTGTTGTGTGAACTCAAATACCGAAGTACTGCGAGGAATTGATGCATACCTAGAATTTTGCACTTACAGTGCAAACTTAGTCGCTAGCAGATATCACCATCATCATGGCATTTACCATGATGATGGTGACAGTTTCTTCCCTCTTGGTAAGTAATTTTCCCTAATCCAATTTAATTTTGAACTTATTTTTTTCAGGCTTTTACAGCTTTTTCAACGGCGGAATTACACCGTTTCTCTAGAAATTTTCTCGTGGTTGGCTAAGCCAACCAGCAACCAACCTCCGAATTTGATCGCAAACCTTTGGCAAAGATCCCTTTTATATTGCGGGATGTATTTTATGGACAATATTCGGGCTGATTAGTTCGGAATACGGTGGAAAAATTTGCTTCACGTCAGCTTACAAATATTTGCGGATAGTTTTAATTTTATAAAGCAGCGATAGTACATATTGACGCTCAGATTTTATGTTATTTGCAAGTGAGATTGCAAATATTTACGCTCATATATTTCTTTTTACAAACATCCTTCCCGAGGTTTCCTTTTCTTTATGTAAGGTTAAAAATATTTACGTGGTGCTGTAAATTTCTAAGTGAGATAATATATTTGAAACATGTACTAGAATATTAAATAAGTGGTGGAGGCATCATTAAAAGTGAGGTTACAATATACTCAAGTGATGTTACAGCACCTCAAAAGTGAGATCAGGAATATTTAAATTCGATTTCCACGAACGCCAAAACAGTGTGTACAAAGTGAATTATTTTTTGAGAACGAAAAAATATAAAATTATTATTATATTCATTATAATGGTTACAAATGTAAAAATCGGGAGCGAAGCAAAGAGTCTAATTTGAATATGAAAAGTGAAGCGGTGCATATTGAGATGCAAATCCAGTGTTAAGAATGTGGGAATTGGCATTAATATTATTGTGTTTGTGTTCTCCAAAGATTCTCCTAGTTACAAGTCAAGGAGTTATCGGAGAAGAAAGTACAACTACCCGAGTCAGTAATGGTGGGAGCGTGACCCCCATCACAACCACGGATACTCCATTACTTCCGAGCAGCAATATTGAGATCAACTGTGCCTCCACGGAAATTAAAGTCCGTATCAAGTCCCCTCATCCCGATTTCAATGGCATGATCTATCCCCAGGTGAGTTTATGGAAATGAGCCTGACTGATTTAGAATAGTGGCTAAGCAGGATAATGAGAAGTGATAATGAGGAGGACAAACTTGTAGGAGATTGCAAAGTTGTGGTATAGAAGTTCAACGTCAATAAATGTCTTTTTTGTTTCTTTGTGTGTACACAAATGCAGGGTCTGAGCAAAAACAGCAGTTGTCTCACTGAGTACTACCACACCGACTCCGATTGGATCGAGTACAAGTTACCCCTGAGATCCTGCAATACCATGAAAATCAATGAAGGAAGCAACGAGGAGTTTTACAACACCATTGTGCTGGAGCCTCATCCTAAGCTCGTGACTGGACAAGGTCATGGCTTTCACATTCGATGTAAATACAAACACAACATCAATGTACAGATGAACATCTTCAAGGATGGAGAAGAGTTAAAAACTGAGCATGTCAAAATCGGCGACCCTCTCAAACTTAACATTTCTTTTGAGCATCCTTCCAAGTAAGTTTTCTATTTTGATACTCCTAATTGCTTCCGACTTTTCAAAGTCTAAGCCAATTCACGTTTTCAAAAAATAAGACTTGTCATCAACTTCCTATCCAAAGAGGCTTTACTCTTTTTTTTTACCTCCTTCCCCAATTCAGCTCAGTCGTTGAGAACACTAAACCCTCCAAGTAATAAGGTACTTCGGACTTCCTTCCATTATCCTTCATCCCATCACTGCCAATAAAGTCCAAAAGAATCGATGACATAAGCATCATAGGAGAACCACGGCGTATAAAATAATGATTACGAGAGATACTTGAAAAAAGATTTTCAAGGAAATTGCCAGCCTTGTAATGAATCCTTACGTCATTTCAACATTCACATATATCCCCAGTCCTTATTCAATGAACACTTGCTGACTAATGTAACAAAAATTAATCATCGTAATTAATTTTCACCTGACTAAATTACTTAGCAGCCATAGGCCCTTGTGTTTACTTAATATTTGTTCACACGAGCTGAGCCCCAAGTTCGTAAATTGGGAATGCAATTAGGCAGAATCGAATATTAGTTTCTTATCCAAGAGATTAAGTAAGTCCTGTATAGCGCAAGTTCCTGAACTAAACTTTATGTCCATCGAACCTTCAATTACTGATGAGTATATAGGCTAAATAGTCTATACAATAGCTTAAATATACAGTTGTATATGCAAGTGTTAATAACCCGCGAGGACAAACATGTAGGATGCAACTATGGAAATTACCTGCGTAGAAGAGTTAATTTCCAGAGTAAACAGGTCAGAGCTATAAACCACAAAAAGGCCATGTGTCCTCAGAAGCGTTTATTTATGACGATGCAGAATTGCTTTTATTATGAGCCGTCCGTGGATAGCATCGTAACTATATTTATGCAACTTCGCTCAAGTTTTGCAGCCTGCAATACCAGTGCAATTTGAACGACCTCAAGACTTTAGTCATAAAAATAGCGGAATGAATCCATAAATCCCATAATTTTAACAAATTTGCATTAAATGAAAAATCTTGTTTAAGAACGGGATAACTACATGAACGGTTGGAAAAGCAACTTAAAAGAATGAGGCATGTTGCTGATGATAAAAAAAAAGTTGTAGAAATGGAAAAACGGCAAGATGAGTAAGCTATTGCTCATGTGGACGTTGGCTGAATTTCATTATACATTCGACTAAAATGTCATAATACAATACGGTTAAGAGATCAAGGATAAAAGCATGTGGGACAAATCTGTGGATTACGTTTGAAGGGTATTGCCTATATGCCTATAATAGGAAAATTTGTGCCTACGGTCAGTTCGAACACAAATATTGTGATAAAAAACCTCCATTGAAACATTCTATTCTTCCCATACTCTACCCCCACAGATATTGCAATGCTTTGTATTTTCTTACTCAGCATCGGAATGCTTTGAGATTTTGAGAATTTAATTTTTATTTTTGAGCATCAGAATGCTTTGAGGTTTTGTGCATTTTATTACTGAGAGTCAGGATGTGTTAGATGTATTTTTGCCATGTACAGTTATTTAAAAACCAGAATGGTTATGGATCCCATCCAACTTATGATCGTATGTATATGTGCTTTTGTTAGTGATTATATTGCTTATTGATTTTATTATTCCCGTTCTAGATTGCCATTTGTTGTAACCAACTGCAAAGTCCGAGATGGATTGGGTTGGACAGAGGAAACGCTTGTCAACGCCGACGGTTGTCCTGTTGATCCAGAAATCATGGGATCATTTGTGTATGACAAAAACGGCAATTCCGCCAGCGTAGAATTTCTTGCTCACAAATTCCCCTACTCTCCCAGTGTCTACTACACTTGTAGTGTCCGAGTCTGCAAGCACTGCAATCCTCCCATCTGCAACGGGAAAGTGAATTTGAGGAAAAGGCGAGATGCGAACGTGGACGACGGGGATCAACCTGCTACTATTGAGGTAAGGAGAACCGCACCTTGGAAAAAATGATATCACTACAAATCCACAATCAATAAAATACATATGCGATTAGTTTGGCCAGCGTCGTCACCACAATTAAGTGGCAGTTACAGGAAATTATGGTAGAGTTACGCAAATCTAGAACGAAAAGGACGTATTCTTGATTGGGTTTATGAAGGGAATTACTAAATTTTTGTTTCGTTCCAGAAGCATAAATAAGTATATTTTTGATGATTTTTCGAATGAAGATTGATCATTTTGAGTCTGGTGCTGTCTAGCAGGATATGCCATTTTTAATGGGTTTGGGGGTGAAAATTAGATATTTTGATTGGTTCTAGCAGGGACTGTAGTGATTGGTTCTAGGAACGAAATTTATGTAATTTTGATTGGTATTTTACGAATGAAAAGCTTAATTAATGTCTCACTTCCAGGTTTACAACGTGTTGTGGGTGAACGAAGCGAATGAGCAAGCGGAGGCAGATATTCTCAAAGAGAAGGAAGACAATGGAGAAGTGTTGTGCTTCAATCAGCGAGATTTTGCCCTAGCTATTGCTTTTTCTGGTCTATTCCTCATGATTGCCGTGATAATCCTTATATTTGTGTTGTGTCTGCGAAGACGTAACTCCGCCAAGAACTCATCAGAGTCGAACTCATCCATTTACTCCGGTGGCTACACCAACACAGCCTACTCTCATTCTTCGTAATCCTCATCAAGGCCTAATCATCTAAAACCAAGACCTCCAATATAATCCATTAATTAACCCCCGAAAAACATCATTAATGAAAGGACCAAAAACATATTTCTTGCGGCTCCAGTTACTATAACTACTGAACTACTTCCTCGATTCCCCACTACAGATGATTACTCAGCTTAATAAAATCAATACTTCTAGCCTCAGTAGCTTTAATTCATTAATTAGGCAAACACTAATTATTGGATTCTTCCCAACAACAGGCGATCACACGGGACAGGAAAATTTAGGAAACCTTGTTTCAAACCAGAATTTATTCGAAGCTTCTTTCTAAAAACAACAACATGTGGCGACGATTCGTATTTCGTTTATGACAAAATGTTAAAAGTTTTATAAAATCCACAAAACACTTACAAGGGCTATTCGTTAATCATTTCACACGTTAGAACTTATCCCGATTTTGAATGTAAATCTTGATCGTTAAGACAACAACTGCTATTACGCCAATCAGTGATGTGCCTATACGACCGGTGAAATTAGTTTTATTAATTTATCTGTAAAATCCTCCTACAACAGTTACGCCAAAATTGGCTTATTTCAAAATTATATCTTACCTCCACAGACTGAGGCTAGGGAAGCACGATAAAAAGGTACTTCAAGGGATGGATCGCAAGCTCCCGCATCTTCCCTGTAATGATGAAAAAGTAAAATTTCCTAATGCCAATACATCGGAGATATAACGAAATGGTATAGAATGGGATAAAAAATATCAGAGATAATATAGATCCAAAAATAAAATATTACTGGCAGGGTGCGGCATAATTGATCAGACTGATGACAAGACCGCAGGACAGTTTGTCCGTAAAGCTCATTGCCCCATAAACAAAGGCACCACTTTCTACATTTGAGCCTATCAGATCAGCAGTAATTGACAGTGATGTGACTAGCATTGCTGAACCTCCACCACCTGTAGTAAGGAAATAATCATTATTAATTAGCAAACAAATACACCTCCGACCGTCCATATAGCTCCACACATCAAAACCTTTTGAAAATGTAAAACGTAAATTTTAAACGTCAATTCATTACAATGTGCTAATCCAATTAAGAACGATTTGTGATTCCCTATATAAAATTACACGTCATGTTCAAAAAGTTCAGTAGAAAATACTCCGCCCAAGAAGAAGTGATGCAGTGAAAGAAAAATGCAAGAGCCAAATCTTTTGTGCTATTCCCTCTTCTAAGTTATATATACATGTATATTGAATCTACTCTTTCCGAGATAGTCGTGGATGTTCATTGAATTCACGGCTTGTTCTGGTTGTTATAATCTATAAAGAAATGACGCCATAAATCTAAACTATTTGTAAAGGTGGCTCTATTTTAGCTGTCGCCATAATATAATGAAAGCTTTATCGTTTACCAACCTACCCCAGCCCACACATAGCTTTTACTAATTAGTTTCATTTTTTTAAATGATGATTTTTAAAAAATGAAAGCAACATTATTTGTCAAACTATATATACATTGTATTTTTAGCTGAATCAGAATTAGTTCATATGTACATTTTACAATTTTTACAGGTCATACTGTTGTTATGTATTAATTTGTAATAACTATAGTATTGTTAAATAACCAAAGTTTTTTGTTAACCATTTAATGTATGTGCATACTCGTTGCTAATCGATAGCCTTTAACTCTTGCAAGTGCGAATTATTACATATGGCGGAATTGTGGTTGTGGGAATGATTCACACCTTCCCATGAGCACCTTCCCGTTTATATTCATTGCTTTAAAAAAGTCTATACACAAGACTTATAGATCGGAGCGTATGAAAGTGTGCCTAAAACTCAAAATTACCTAAGAGAGGTTGTGTATGTATGCTTGTATGTGAGTGTGCGCTAGATAAGATTGAACGACTTTAGGAAACTCTACTCGTTATATTTGTACTCAATTCTTTCCCTGATGTTACATGTTGAGCAGTGTGCCGAATCTCCTAGAGGTAGAATCTAAGTCGTAAATAAGGAAGAAGAAGTTTTTGCAAGGTTATAAAAGTGTAATTTTGAAACCCCCTTTAGATATTGTATAATATAGTATGGCTGATGTGTGTCTACTTCTATTATATAGAGAATACGAATTTTAATATGTAGCTTTTATGCGTTTTTGTAAAGTTGGGTAAATCGGAAGGGTACTTTATATATGAAATAAGAATGACTTTATCCATTTCTAAAAGCTTTTGTTACAAATAAAATGAAACAAAATTTACACCAGATCTTCTCATTTGATTTACTTGCCTAACAAAGCTCCCACGAAGTAAATTCCGTATGACTTGAATAATGGGTCACTCTCCCAGTCCAGAAATGCAATAAACAAGGAACCAGTAATGCTGAGAAGAGCACCAAAAATAAAACTCAACTGCCTCCCAACATATTTGTTGATGGATTTTAAACAGCACGTAACAACGAATCCAGCCATGTACATTGTTAGCGGCACAGTGGCTAAAGTTCCCACAGATAATTTCAAAGACTTTTGAAGGTACAAAGGCACATATACTTGAGTTACGTTCACGGACAACCTAGTAGCCATGTAAATAAGTCCAACCTGTAAACAGACAGAAAATGCATTTTTTCCTCTCATGTCTCTCAGTTTAACCATACATAACTACTTACCTACATGAAATTATACATACGTCAAGATTAGGAAGTCCACACGCGAGTAATATGTGTGTATGTATATATGAAGGAATGAAAACTTACAACATAAAATTGAAACATTTTTAACCAGTCAAGAACTTCCATCTTCTCCCGACCCATGCTAAGCCAAGTGGTACTAAGAGGATTAGTCGGCCGTAGATTTTGCACACTATGAGTGATAACGTGTAAGCTATGTTGGAGATGCTCCAGGACGGAATGAGGTGGATGAGAAGACCCAATGGATACACCATGTCGACCAGATTCAAGATGAAAGGAAACTTCAGCGTCGGTTCCACCGTGACCTACAACTGCATTTCTATGGAGTAGAGCCTGCCTGGCTTCTTCGCTGTACTTGCCGAAAGTTGATCTACGTCTCCGGGAATTAAAACCATAATGCATGCTTCGAACGGAGGAGCACTGCATGGACTCATAGATGGATTGCCGACGTGTATCTACTGATGGTAATGAGTTAAGAAACGCAACGGATCTTTTCATAGTAGCATCCGACTCTTCCGTGACCGTCAAGTGAAACACCAGAGTTGCCAGCAATCCGATACTGACGGCGATCATGGATATTTCCTGTAAACATTTACAACAACATAGCACTTTCAATTAGCTCGGAATTCCTTCCATTAATTTAATTTGAGGGCTGTTCAGGCTGGAGAAAGGAACTTGCCGAAAACTTGTAGGAGTCCTCCGGTGTTAAAGTTTCATTTAGTCCCAGGATTAAGTATGCAAGTAGGAATACAGTGATGTTTGCTCCAACAGTAAAGGCATAGCTGTGCGAGGAAAATGGGGGGAATTAGAGCCAATAAAAATGAAAATTGGCGCAAATCGATTTAACTAGTTCCATTAGAAGTTACCGAATAGCTAGGATTTCCGTCCTCACCAGCTCATCCGGACTCATTTTTGGAATTATAGCTAAATGTGAAATTTGCGTTGCAGCCCAACCAATTTGGCTGAGAGCGGCAAACGGAGCATAATAGACCATTTTGGCATAATCCTCCACGTTTCCACAGCCCAAGCAAACGAGGAATACGAATGGGAAGCTCAGCGTCACCACCACTGCTCCTGTTTAGATATCCAACAGAGAAGTCTATTTCCACACGTCGTAAAGAAGCCACTACCACTACACATCAAAAGTAGCAAGGACTCATAGGCTACTTTTCAAAACAGTATTTAAGGAATGGTTTACCTAGTAAATGCCAGGATTTACATCGTCCATAGTTCTTACAAAAGAATACACTTCTCTCAGCCTCAAGTCCGAAAAGCGGAGTAGCAACTGCATCCGCTGCCTATACATACAAACAACATTAAAAATATTATTTATCATAAAGACTATTACATTATTCAATGCATGCCTTTCCCAAAAAATTATGTTTATATAACATTCATTTGAAGATACCGACATTTGTAATTAAAGCAGGGAAGGCGCTCATTTTGCTTTGCTTTATCTGTACTTCACAGCTTCACTATACTATACAACCTTCATTTTAACACCAAAAGCAACTCTTAATTTCATTCCACATGACTCTCATAATATGCGGAAATGCAGAAACGAAACCTTCTTGTTTCTTTTCATCTTCTTGAAACATCTTTGAAGATTAGAAGCTTGTAATTCTTTGAAAATAATCCTTTTATTTGATTATACGCCATATAAAATGAATTACTACCTGCTTTTCTGTTCTCTCTATCCAGTTTTCAAATCAGCTTAAAGTGTCTCAGACACTCCTGAAGTAATTATCAAAGTCTTAATAATTAATAAAAGGCCTCAGGACCAGGCCTGAATGTAAAAGGTAAGCTTATTTGAGATCCACGTATGGTATCTCTCCATTAATTAGTTCCACATCCGTAGTATCAGCAGGCTGAGGAAATCGATAGCAACCCATAATTTATCATTATAATAACCGGAATGAGTCAGTTTCTGTCAGTTTACGCCTCATTAATTGTCGAGAGTAAAAGTGCCTTCAAGGAGTATAGTTGAACGAATCATTATACTCATACAATCATCTCGATACCGACAGCTCCAACAACTTGCCCACAACATTACATTTTTCAGGGACAAAAGTTGAGAGTTCACCACGCGGAAAGTGATCTCACGAGAATTACAAGAGCATACCAGAATTTTTATAGAGGTCCAAATCTATAAAGGAGACAACTCTATTAATAGTTATTCAACGATAGCAAAGCAATTCATTCTACAATGCTGAACTGACTATCATAACGTGTGCGTGAGCTTTGTCCAGCGTCCTCAATACGCACAAATATAAACGTCAAATGTGGGGAAGTTTATTTGGGTCGAAGAAACAGAAACGTCAAACCTATGTTTGTACTATTTATGGCATGTATGCTATATTGTAGTAGCCATACAAGCAATGGTACGTGCACTACTTACTGCACAAGAGTACAAATATGTATGAATAATCGCAATGGCATATCTCATTGCTTGTTTTTCAACGGTATTAAGTTAATTACCCTAAATGCGGGGCATAAGCAGGAGCTAATTTCTAAAATCAACAGAAAGCTATAAAGACCATTGTAAAAGTGAACGTAAATTTTACGTAGACTTTAGGCAAACTGGAGGCAAATGACGAGCTTTTTAAGAGGCGACATTATATAATTAGATACTACGGCTGTACAAAGTAATTATCATTGTTATATAAATATTTATGACTCCAACCAAAACCAAATAATTATATAACTCCAACCATAAGGAACCCTCTAATAATTGTAAATTCACCTGTCCCAAGAGCATGAGCTGGCCGGCGGCGGCTGGCGACAGTCCCGTGACATTCTGGAGGTACACAAGGAGGTAGCTGAACCACATTCCAGCCACCAGGTCATTATAAACATGGCCGGAACCAATGCAGACCTTCTTTAGGAAGTTCAGCTCCAAGGGCTTGAGCAGATTATCTTCATTGTCGGGAGCATCGTGTCTCGCTGGTCTTCCGCGCGTTGACACATGGTTCTGGTAAGATTGCTGCTGATGGCTGTCACCGGACATGATGGCTAATAACGGAAATCGAAGTCTGGCAATATTTAATAATGTCCGCCTGTCCGTGGGCACTGGGTGCCACTGTCAGTGTCAGCTACGACAAGGAAGGACTCCAACAAAACTTATGTGCTTTCTCAACCAACTTCCCAACGAGACTAAAGACTTTGCCCCAAGTCAATAAATATCGCGGATTTTTTTTGCCAATAATAAGTTTATACATGCAACTAATGCTAATATACCATAAAGTCATAATAACCACTACGATAATGTCATCATGCATGTAGCATAAAGATAATATGTCAGGAAAAATATGCAGCATAGATATCTATGTACTGTACAAGTTCAACTATCTATGTATAATCAAAATATAGCAGGGAAATATAATGTACCTAATAAAAATATAGTATTGGAAATACAGCATAATAAAAATATTTCATAGGGGAAGTGTAATAATAGTAATGTATGAGAACATTGGCAACTGTGACTTTTTGCATATTACCTTCAATGGGGTATTTAAAGAATGCTGACGGAAGCTTAATAGATTGGCTGACTTTCTATGAACAACAACAAAAAAACTTGGTATATTAGAGTACATTAGCTTTGTAGTTATTCTTTTTAGCAAATTGATAGGGAAAATTGCAAGAATCTATAACATAAAAGAATTGCATATGTATAGATGAATCTTAACAAATTATAGTAGATAAATCTTAAAATACATAGCGTATAACTTGAACATAGCTTATTTTAGCACATGGTTTATATTGGTTGCTATACAAAAGCTGTCCGTCATTATGTATTGGTAATGATTTTAGCATTTAATGAAAAATTGGCATGTAAATAATATACTTGTCCATATTTTCTAAATATATTTGACTAAAGAAAGAAAGAAGATACAAGCGAATTCAAGTGTTATCGTCTATCGCGAGGAAAAATGCAAATCATAATATTGTAACGGTTGAGGAGAAGCCCATGCCATTGGAAACTAATGATAGGGAACGTGTAGGTTAAAATGTTATCAAGATGAACGGTTTTTCGTCACGTGATCATTTATTTTCTTCGGCGAACTCTACATGTCTATACGTCAGTTCAAGCTTGTATGTTTACAATGTGTATGTATATGTGCAAATAATGGAGTATGGAAGGTTAAAGGCATGGAATTGCTTCCCTATAGACTAGAGCACATTCAACCTCTGGGTTGTTTTTGAACGTCTCTGACGTATTTAATTACTGCTTTTAGTGTAATAATTCTAATTATTAGAGATGGCATCTTTGCACTAATTTAAACTAATCCCTTTCAATTTTAACACATTTAATTATACCGTTGCTCCCCGCGAATGTCTATATTATTACTCATGGGTGCCTGGATGTGTACGAAAGGAAGTGAGATGAAGAAGTTAAAGGATACCAAAAGAGAAGTTGATTGTTAGTTCTTGTTTCAGTGAGGTTTCGCTATTTCCAGAATCTCCTATACATAATCTTTTTCCTGTGTATTCCCATGATTTGACTTATGAGTATAGGATGAAATAGGAGAATATACGACAAGTATGTAAGAGTGTAGAGGAAGAGCCCGATCCATACCTTCTGGAATCAACGGTTTATATAGCACATACAATAAAGATATTATGGGCTGACATATTCCATCTTTTTTGGATATAGGATGTCTTGTGCGAATTGAATCATAAGCTTGAGTGGTTTCTATTCACTAGGTTAGGTCCTTAGAGGCTTGCTGGATCAAGGATGGGAATGCTTAAAGAATTTCTGTTTCAGCGCGAGCAGCATAAAAGAGGACCATACACATCTCCTTCATTTATTCAGCAGCTCTTCTGTACTCCAGATTCTCTTAAGGCTGTCACAGACGAAATACAACGATAAGTGTATTCAAATGAGGGAGATGCTGACATATCTATTAATTTTCATTTCATCGTTTCCGTGGTGGTCTTCAAGTATGAGGATGATATATAATATTGTATTTTTCATATGTCGTAGGTTATTCCCTGGATATCTTGACGTTTACTATGGTTTGCAGTAACCTATGTGAAACTATGAAATGTGGGTATGTGTGGCAGAGTGTTAACCAATATGTTCCAGTATTGGCACCAACAATAAAGGTTATGTGTGTGAGGAAGTTTTCTTGACACTGTCGACGACCGATATAGAGGTTCTAAGATACGGCTACATACGTATGACTAATAGTTTCATGCAAGAGACATTTTTATCGTGACTAAAGTTTCTACCGAGGGATTTTGTGAGAGGAAGCATTCCTAATCAAGAATACTTCTTCGGGTTTACAAGCGCCGGCGCCTTTCCCGTACCTATCTATATCTCCAATGTTCCGGGCTTTGCCAGAGGATCGTATGTAGATAGACATCAGGAAACCCGCTGGACAAGAATGTGTTCGTCCTTCCACACAGGCGGACACCTCAAACACTTGCTAGAATTTTCCCCTTCAAATCTTGCTTCCTCGTGAAAACTTTTTTTCCTTCCTTTACATAAATTATATTGCAAACGCTTGGTCGGTTCACCTATATTTTCGACAAAATCTTTGCCGACAGTCTGTTTTACTTCAAAACAAATTCCAAACGACTACTGCGAAATCCAATAACAAAGTTTTTCCATTCACTCGAACAAAACTTTATTACCATATACATTTGTTTCTAGTTGGATTTTTATGGTCACAGTTTTTAATATTGAAATTGTACAAGTTAATCCAGGAAGTAGTTACTTAAGGAAAAATTGTGAGTGACTGTGTGTGTTTGTGCATTTCGATCAATTACAAGAATGGAAGTTGAGTGAAGTTGCCGGTGCTAGAGTGCATGATTACATGGTCCGTACTCCGATTATGTTTGCTGAGGATCGATACATTTTAGATATCCCCTGTAAGAAGTTGGCGAAAAAGTCGGGGTAGACAGAAAGTTGATGAAAGACTAAGAAAAAGGAGAGTTATACTTCCGTTGCTAATCGCATTCCTGGAGAATTAGAGATGTGAGTAGAGAACTTGGGGAAACTTTCATCATTTTTGTTTTGTCTTCGATTACGTCAATTAATTGGGCAAATACTCTCCGTCTTATCCAGCTCCTCACTCAGTGTACATTCACAGGACCAAATAATCAATTATTAGCCTGGTGCAGGACTCTGGGGAAAACAAATATTTCTCAGCTGCCCAGCAACTCCCGCTGCAGTAACACTGACAAACAGATGAGACTTCTGAATCCAATGTGCAGTAAGCTACAAATATTATTTCAAGGATTGAAAACAATTCACTTGAAGTTAACATTTCTCCTCCTCTCTCATTAATTGCACATGTAAATCCAATCCGGATTCATTTAACAAGTTCATGTACAAGACGCGGACCCTGCACCGAACTGTCGACACGACCATAAATTGTCAGACAATTTCTTCCTGTACTTTGTAGGAACGCAAATTCCTTCCTGTGTATTTATATGGCTTCACACTGTACTCGGGGCGACGCGACTAACTTGTGAGTATCGTTTCTCCCATTATTATTTCTCCGCTTGGTTGTATACAGCCACGACTCCACTCTTGGTTTACTTCCCCGACTTGATTCTTCATATACGAAAGCTGACTCCGCGGCTTTACTCACCGGAACGTATAAACTCTGAAATCTAATCAAGTCCTATGGTGTAACTTCTGTTGGTGTTTCCCTTTTCACTATAACTACAAGTTTTCATTTAATGAAGCAACTGACTGGGGGTATGATGAGATGATGCAAAGGAAAAAATGTCTTCTTACTCCTCATCTTCTAGCTCAAGCTATGCCTAATCTCTCTGTTGCTTCGACTTGTTTAAATGATTTCACGTAGTCAGGAAACCACAAGTTCCATCGGAATACTGAGAGGAGAAGCAGCATTCTTGTAAAACTTGCTTGTTGCAAGCAATAAAACTAATTTAATTTGCGAGATTGTGTTAAATTGTTAGGAGACAAAGCCCGTAAAAAGCCTGACGGTTGACATCCCTCGGAAGCCAAGTTTCTAATTTCCCCGGGAAAAGTAGCTGTAAATAAGCCGAGCGCTTCCTCAGTTCGGCGTGGTTTCTTCCTCCATCAAATTCTTCCTCTACCGTCAAATCTTTCATAACGACACCATTCTTGAGCAATTTCCCACAGTTACAGCACTGTTCTTCCGACATTGGGAATGTGACCAGGAGGACTTCATGAGGTGCGAACAACATTGTTTGGCATAAACTTCTAGTGTACTAGCTGCAGTATATGTTCATATAACGCTCTTGTCTTGTCTCGGCCTGTCCCGAGAAGAAATTCATCACACTGGACATCTTTATGGATGAGAACGTTAAGGAAGTTGGAGCTAAATTATTACTGATGAAGCTCTGCTGGGCTCTGTAGCAATCGGAAGACCATCGCTCAATTTTTTATGATCCTGGAAGAATATCTTGACATTTGGTTACCTCATGACGCCATGGATGATCGGCTTGGTGGTGATTTTTATCATCGCTTTCCTTTTTGTTGTCTCTTGTGTCATTTATAATTTCTTTTTGGAACATTAATCCTGGGGTTGGAGGATAATTACCTTTCATCCAGCCCACATCCAGGTTAATGATGGAAGCTCAGGAATCCGCCGCACACGTCAAGTGCAGCTCTCATGGTTATCATAATGGTTACGTAGTAAAACCTCCCCCCAACTTTCCTCCAAATATGTTGCAAATGTATGTGTGGGTCAGGGAATGTTGTTTTTCCTCAAGAGTGATAATTATTTAGGGACAAACTGTAATACTTGTATATAATGCAGAGGCTGTAGTTACGCAATGTGTAGCATTTATTTGTAGGCACGCGTGAGGAAATCGATTTCAGCTAATGGGCTGAAGGTTAATGTGGTAAAATAACTATGTTTCCCGTCGAGACAATGAGCTGCATTCATAAACTCGGAGAGAGAATGCATTCATGTATGAGCATTGGATAAGAACATGTAGGCTTAAATGAATAAAGAGTTAATGATGAAACTGGATCGATCGCATCATATTTTACTTACCATCTCCTCTAAAGTCATAATAAGGGCATGACAAACAAGTCTTGTTGGTCTTTAACAAACCTTGCATAGGGTAAAACTCGAATCACAACTAGACGAGACACTCATACACACAGGTATCAATGTCATCCCGATGTATTATTTTTCATATATCAACCATGTTTGCACGTACCATCTTGATATTGCATTATATGTATGCACGTATATCAACCCGATGTTGTCTCAACACATATTAGTGTATTGTGTATACTTTTGTTGTATACTTTTACCATACCTAAGTTCCCTCGAAAGTAGTATGCATTCCATTAGAAATAGTACCTCGTTTGCTACAGCTCTCACTTTAATTTGACATCCAGTGATGGTGGATAGTTAGGGGGAAAATTTCAGTGGGACGTGCCTTGCGTGGCTATTCCCAACTTTAACACTCGTAACGAGTCTGTTCAAACACCATCCAATGTTACAGTATATAGATTTCATACTTGTAATAATTATTTTCAGTTCGTCGGCACGTGAAATTTAGTTGCAGTAACAACTTGTCGGGTTGGATCAGTCGTGAAAAAATACAAGTAAACTTTCTCCCATAAGCCGGAGTCCCTGTGAAATTTCTCCAGTACTTTTTTGCTTCAATTCACTTGGTTTTTCTTGATACATGACAGTAGCAGCTACTTTTCACCAACATACTTCACCAACCATGTAATTCAATCTTGAATTTTTCTACATTTCTAACAAACTTTTCATCCTGGATTAGTGAAATTAAAGTAGTTCAAGCATGTAAGCTTAGACGCACGCCGTACATCTTCGACTTTCACAATTCTCAAATAACATTTATCAGTAAGGGTGTACGAACGTAAGGGAAGGATTTACTCGTAGTTTTGAAAGCAATAAGCTTCTACCTGTTCCTTTTTATAGTTTTTCCTAGTAATTTAAATGTACTACCAGTATTAATTTAGGTAAACGGAAACTTCTTAATACCACCGTGCTTTCATGAATCTTCCC
This sequence comes from Lipothrix lubbocki, assembly GCA_034696945.1. Classification (NCBI taxonomy): domain Eukaryota; kingdom Metazoa; phylum Arthropoda; class Collembola; order Symphypleona; family Sminthuridae; genus Lipothrix; species Lipothrix lubbocki. Next base: position 144,614 of record JAQGAK010000018.1, on the reverse strand, counting down.
TTTTCCCTAAGCTCCTACTTCTATAGCGTGACCTACGAACACACTCTTCTCTTACACACAACTTCTCGCTTGGGGACGGCTGAATCTACGACGGAGCTTTGGAGGTGAACGGTAAAATGCAGTATGGATGTGTCGTTAATGGACGCCCCAGCCATTTTTTATAATATTTTTCTTCTAGACAGCATCTTTGCTATCAGCTTCGACGTGATTAGGTAGTTCAGGAGATGTGGACAAAATGGACTGGAACGGAAATAGGGACTTACTAATACTACTTGCATGACATAATTCTGCCCTGAAAACAACCAAGACAACGTTATTTAACACTTTGACATACATGAAATAATTTGAAAATTAATTAAACATTTTTATGGGATTATTGATTATTTTGCTCTCATGCTTTGGTTAGTCTTATTTTCATCCGAATATGGAATTTGTTATCATTGCAAATTGCAACTTCATACATACAGTTTATTCATTGCATAAAGACTAAGCTATTGCTTTTCCCAAGGGCAAAAATGCTGCAAAAATTAATTTATGCAGTAGCAGTAAGTGGCAAAGTGGCAATGAGAATAAAAAATTCGATAAAATGATTGAATTGAATGATTATGTACATTGTGTTGCAATAGAAATCATAGAATGGATGGTTGAGATACAATCACCACAAGTTCTAAGTTCAGGTAGGTTAGCGTGTCAACCTCCTGCAAAGTTTTGTTTGGGTTTAACAAACCGCTTGCTTGTTTGCTCAAGTGTGAGGACATATTTTAGGAGAAAATAATCAACGGCAAATACAGCGGCGTGTCTCACGAGGATAATAAATAAGTGAGAACGCAACGGGCTGCATAGTGCTCTCTCGGCGAGTGTACCCCGTGCAGCTTTTGACACACGACATGTATTTGAGGTGTATGGGCTCCAAGAAGGTACGAAGTTTCTTCTAGTTTTTGTAAGTTTAGTTTAAGACACAGGTATGCATACATGCTAGCCTTGACGGAACGTGTAAACGGTAACGTCTTTAGGGTACTTGAGTTTATAATTCGATTTTTTCGGTGTACATAATGTACCTGTAAAGTGTTTGATTATGATCATGTGATTTTCCGAATGCTAATGTGGGGTGATGTTACGCCAAGGAGGCCATTTATTGCTAGATTCCAAGATAGTTTATATCACCTAAAGTGACTTGTGTAGATTTATGGATTGCATAAAATACTGGAGCATATTTACTCACCGGGACTACATCAAAATTCATTACTTTTGAAAAGCAAGGATGTGCACCTACTTAAAGACCAGAAAAGTGAAAATACCCTCACCTTTTACTTCACTTATTGAACTGATGCTGAAGTGCTCCCAGAGTTCAAGAAATGATTAATTATTAAGAGCTTCTATATGCTAAAATTCTCCGATAAGCGAAGGCGGAACAAAGATACGGATTCAAAATTTTTCTTATGCCTTCTTTCCCTGTAAAGATGATAGTTTATTGCCTGTCCGTGTACCGTGAAAGGTTCTAAGTTGCGTGAATCCGAACGAGTGCAAGGTAAACGTTGCTGTTTGCCATGGGTCCATAAAAGAGGAGCTTTCCTTTTACGATTTCCACTCTGGCCATTACTCATGCTATGATGCTTTTATGTGTACAGTACTGTTCAAGTGCAAAATAACATCCATATCTTATACAGTACTGCTTGCATCTCTTCTTTCCCCACTACACTTGACTACTCTCCTTTTGGAACTCACTACCAAGTATCTATACTTGTAAGGTTGTAACGTGCAACTACTTTGCGTTCCAATAAGTCATCGCTGGGAGATATTTAATGGTAATTTGTGTAATAAGCTGCATCATTAGCTTGTTTGTCTTACTGATTGTTCCCGGCTCCGTATTTATATGTAATTTGTGTTGTTTGTTTTATCCGTTGGGACATGTAGGCGTTGTTAACCTTGAATGCCTATTAGAAAAAGCGGAGGAACCCCGAAAGCATGTAATCCCTTTGTATATAACTTTGGTAATACTTTTTACTTTTTGTGTAACCTGGCAACTCCAGAAAGAACAGTACTTATGTATGTATAACGATAATGCTCCGGAATCCTTATTATCCGAAGTGGAATCCCCGGGTAATTCGTATTCTGCTCTACGTCTATTGTAGTTCATAAGACAAGTCTTTTGGTTTCCACAAGGAAAAAGCTCGTAAAACATAAACGCTGTATTATTTTGCAACGTAAAACCAAAAGCTTTTAGATATGTATTAGATTTAATGGACGCACTTGAAGAGCGGAGATAATGCAATTATAGGAGCCACTAAGCCTTGCTTTCATTGTATAGGAGAGTAAGACCCTGTAAAATTAAGGATTGAGATCCACTGAGTGCAGAAATTAAATTTCAACATCAGATGACTATGTTTTCATTTAGTCATGCATTAAAGTTTTTATTCCATACAACATGCCAGTCAAAACAATTTTGCTACACCAAACACAACAAAGTGGTAAGCAGTATTGAAGCTGCTTTTTTACACATATTAAGGATATTAGGGATGCTACCACTTCCTGCTTTGGGATTTTAAAATTTAGTTATTGCCATGCAGTACATGTATACATAACATAATGTTTTTATGTATGCATGATATTTAAATTGCAGTATACTTTATCTTGTCTGCCTCAATAATTAATTTTGATTGTTCGTTAAGGGAACATTGTAGGTTCTTTGCGTAGATACTTAAAGCCAATTAATGACACATCCTGTTTTTGTTTTTTGACAATAATGTGGACCAACTGTACACTGACGAAAAATACGGAATGATGGCTTCCATCCGCAGTCGCGATTGAACTTAATAATATGACTCACAAGAGCAGAAAAGAGAATCTGAAAAGCTTTCGATTAGCACTTTAGTGATTTTAATTTTTAGGAACTTACAGCCTCATTTACCCAATATCATGACGCGCGTAGCTTAATAGCACATATATACAACTGGATTTGAAGATAAGCATTGACATCTGTCAGTGAATAATATTAGGAGGACCTAATTAGTCAGGACCTTGTTCTGCAATCATTCCAAGATCGAACATGTTAACTGACACTTTTGGAGATACAGTAGAAACATTTATGAACTTAACTCGATTTGTGTTTAGTTAATCCCTATATGTAGTCAAACATATTGCTAGTATTTTAAGAACCCTGATGAATAATCGTAAGGAAAATAAGAAGACTTACGAGGCGCTATGCAGATTAAAACAAAACATTTTAAAATGTGCTACTGAAACTCAGATTGTAATGATTGTAACGTATTTATTTGCCTATGATAACACTATTATGTTACAAGCTAAATTTGTTATAAGCGCAACAACTGTGTGGTTGGTCAACAAATTATGTCCTTGCTACACTGATTTCAAGCAAATGAAGGCATTAAAGAATGATGCATAGTTATGGTAAAAAATGCTAGAGACCAAAATTAAAGATAATTAAACTTAATATGCTTTAATAGATTGTTATTGTTTAATGTACCCCGATGAGCAAGCTAGGCACGAGTGAGTTTAAAAATAACTGGGATTTCGAAGAATTTTATTGGATTTTACTTACGATGAGTTGAGCCACTGGCGTCTATATAGGTAGTGGTCAGAGAAAATCTGAGGTTAAACGGGTGCAAGTGAAGGTGTCAGTGTTGTTGATTCGCGTTCTCTGCAATCTTTCGAAATTTTCTGTCAAAACGTTACATAACGTTTGTGTACGCCGTGCGCCATTTGTATAGGTAGCTTTATTAACAAAGACAAAAGTTTGTTGGAATATCAAATATCGAATTTTAAAAATGAAACTTCAAAAATCCATTATTGCGGTGATGGTGGTTATTCTGTATATGGTTAGCATAGTGTACGCATTCCAGCGTATGTACTCTCAAGGCAAATATTTAAACAGGTACTACAGGAGATATTTTTATCGTCCAAGAAGCTATGGATTTAGCTCTTACACTCCAACACCTAAAGATCTCTACTATAGAAATATGATTAGATGGTTTATACGGCACGGCCGTTCAGTCCCATCAGTATTCTATGCGAAAATGGACAACCGTATTTTTTTACATTATCCTATAAACATAAAGTCAAAGAAAAAGAGAAAGAATTCTGAAGAGTTCGATGAGCAGTCACTAGAACATGAAGAAGACTTAAATAATTCAACTTTAAAATCAACTAACTCACCGGAAGAAAATAACAATTCTTATTCGGAGGAGCAGGATGAACCGTCCGAGTCCACCGAAGAATATGATTATGACGAAGTCAAGGGCTTGAAAGATTCCGTTGTAAATAAAACAACCCCAGCAAAAGAAAATATAGGATTACAAGATCCATTAGTGCCAGCATCAGAAACGACGACGACAAAAATCGAGCAAGCTTTGGTGATATCGAGGAAGCCCTTACCTTTGAGATACAAGAAAGTTCGTGTAGTGTCCGGAACGGGTCAAATTTTTTAGTAATGCCTATACATACACATACATCGGATGTGTTTTGTATTTACGTACATTAAAAGCTCGGAATTATTCCTCTACTTGTCAATATATCGCAAAATAATTTTGAATAAATACAGATTAATAGGTGTATCGCCTTTTGGATAAGCTAACATTATACAAAGAAGACCTGAAAAATTATCTTCTTTTCATTGTCGCAAAGTTTTTCTTCCATCGGTTTCAACCATCTGTAACATTCAGGCAACTCTAAGCTCAAAGTATGTTTTGTTTTCAAATTCATGGCTGCTGGCGATGGCCCGTGTTGTTCTTAATTGATCTACTTTCACTTCCGACTCTCCGGTCCGCATATCCTACCCCGCATATCCAGACTTCCATAAATGATTTTATGTTCATGTCACAGATGCACAACACAAGATCATAACATTTCGAAGCCCTTCATTGATGCTGCCACATTCACAAGTCCAGTTTAACCTTACGCAAGGTGACTTTTACCAAGATACAAATTATGAAAGTTCCACTGCAATATGTATCTCCGCTCACCACTCACCATCTGCTACTTTGAATTGAATGCTCATAACTTTGTTTGTGGCGTGTTGCGGGGTATGACGAACTAAAATTATTAGAGCATTGCAAAACGATAAAAATATTTATATTTTAGCTACAATAACAATATTAGCTTCTGGTTTCAAAGATTATTTTTGACTGGTAACTGGTATGGTATAGATATACCATACGTATATTTTACGTTTATTTCAAGTTTTTAGTGTTTCGGTCAAACATGTATGTACACCTTGACTTTTTCTTGATTGGCGTTAATGGATTATTGTTGTGATGACGCCTTCTTCTTAATTAACGCCAATCAAGAAAGAAGTCAATTTCACAGATGGATGGAGTAGATTTTAATTTGTAAACCTACATCTAATCTAGGCACAATATGTATGTATATATGTACTTATACTATGGAATTATGAATACTATGGAAAGTAGATATGGAAAATTATACTACTATGGAAGTATATATGGAAAATTATTATCATTATTATGTATTTAGGATATTTAAACAAGGAACTTTAATAAAAGTCAACAATATTGTATTGTAGCATGTTATATATTATTGCTTCAGTTCAGACATATAACCCATTTATTTAACCACCTACGTGAGAATATCTGTACTTGCCATCTTTAACTTGGTAAATTATTTTTAATTCTGGCACCACCTACCGGCTTAGAATACATCATATGGGCGTTATGTAGACCGTTGTATCGTATATGGGTGTTTCGAACTTCGAACATTGGAAAACAAATACAAAAAGACATCTTTGTATAGAACCAGAGGCGTAGAATTATTCGTTGCTCTTGTGTCCAATTTCCTTTTCTTATAGCTTCAGGGAAGCAAATTCTTTGTGTAATAAACCCAGGGTAAGACAAGAAATTTGGGATACGGAATTCCACATTTGCACCAAAAGCTCTACAAATTGCCGCTATCTACAGATCGTAAGTCTGGAAAAAATAAATTATTAGATTTATTGTTTTGTATTTTCCCCAAGCATGAACACTGAGGAGCATCGGTCGCCCCAAGGAAGTAACTCAAAATTTAAGGACGGATAAAATTTGGAGACAGGAAAAGTTCTGGAGAAGAAATTGCTGCGGTCCTTCAGTTTTATTATATGCAAAATGGCAATCATGATTTCGTGTTGTCTGTATTTGTAGGTAGCAACTTTGTGCATTTTTTGAAGAAAATAAAATTTCAACAATCTGCGATAAAAGGGCATTTTTTCAACAGACATACATTTATGTAGGCACACGTGCTACAACACGGGATTCCACTTCGTTTTGATATAGCGGTACTGTGCATTACGTATGTAGTGGGCATGTGTACCTATAAAAATTCCATCAATATTACTAAATAATTAAAAAGACTGTGAAATATGCAATTTTTTTCCTTGATAACTTCACACGTGTTTATTATTAAACCATAATCGTAGTTAACAACGGATTTAAGGCAGGGATTCCTCGACGGCAAATTTAATTGTTATTAAAACTGCTATATATCCAATCAACATTATTATTTCGTTATTAATTATTTTATACGTTCACTACAATGCGTGTAAACGAAGGCACGAAGCACAACCAGCAGCCCATAAAATGTCTATACCAACTAATCAGAGGGGATTTTTTCACCAGAAAAAGTTGTACATACATATGTAGTAGATAAAAAATATAAAGTCATGCAATTGAGCTTTTTTTATTTTGAAAACCAGAAACGTAGTTCCTCTATCTACTTGTATGAATGTTATGGTGTGTACTCAGGAACATGGTCGGACTTTTATAAGAAATATATTTTTCAACAAAAGTAGTAAACAAATCGCAAAGAGTATGTCAAACAAACAGTTAATACTTTCACAAATTGTGAATATGCTAACAATACGTGCCTCAAACATGCATGATTTCAAGAAATACATGCTCTACAACTAGAAAACTGTTATTGTTGTAATTCTTTTGGATAAATAATTACGAAAAAAATCTTGTTATAAATAGACAATTCAAAACTACAGATTTATTTGTCGGGAATCCACTAATCATCCAGATCAGGAAGTTCCTCGCTCTCATCTCCACCATCCACAGCCTCATCATCTCTAGGTCTCGCATCGCTCAGTAAAGCCCTCATAGCATCTAGAAGAGCAGTGACACTCTGTTGCAGACCAGCCCCAACGTTCGGGTTTACTCCAAACGCTCCATCAGCTGGTAGTCCCCTGTGTTATTAACAAACTTGGTCAGGATTTTTGTAAAATTGTATCCGAAAACATTGTAGAATGTACAGAATATGCGCCACTTACTCGGCGTTATTTGCTCCAGGGCCCCGTAGATCAAAAAGAAAAGAGTTTGCTAGCATACTGAGCAAACTTTGTCTACTTTGACCAGCCACAGCTTCTCGTACATGAGGTGTATATATATTAATAGCATCAAGTGGGGGAAGTGGGTCAAAATTTAATATAGGTTCTTTACTTACATCCTGTAACCAGTAAAATCATTTTAGTAATGAGATTATAATATTTAAAAAATTATGAAAGTTTTCGGAAAATAATATTTGAACAGCTTGATTACTCACCGGAGGAAGGTTTATAGTTAATTCCTTAACATCAGTGAGCAGAACATGACGAATAATATTCCTAGGAGTTCCTTGATACCGTCGCTTCCTTTTTTCTTCATAGTCTTTCACCGTAGGATCTTGAGAATCAACCATGTCTAAAACTTTATGAGCGTTCTTCTCTAACCACCCAAATAGTCTTGCATCCTTCCAAACATGATGGGTTCTCCAAACGTAAAGGTCACAGAGTAGGTCCAGGGCTCGACTACATTATATTAAACATGAAATAATTACATGCAATCAAGCTCAATAAGATAACCGAACATTGTATTGGTTACAGTGCTCACCTATTTGTTGACCGTGGGTTGTTAAAATACACAGAAGTAGAAATTTTCGAGTCTCCTTGAATGCTACACTTATCCATGAGGGGTCGGAGTACCGACGGGAACATGAGCATGGCATACTGTAGCTGCTTATCGCTTGCAGCAGATAAAGCTTCTGGATTCAAATCTGGGTTCATATTGTCAACTTTTTTCCCTTTGCCTTGTTTAGCCTGTGCAACTTCTAAGGACAAGAGTTGACTAGCCAATGCAACTGAGTAAGCAAAATTGGGCAACTGGGATAGATTTTTCCGGGGTTCCCAGAATTTAAAAAGGTCGAGGAGCCATTCATACTCCTGGGACTTGATAGCATAAAAGTCTATCATTAGAGTTGTACATAATGGGTCATTTTCGGGATCTAAGGATACCAAGCGCTTGCATATCTCTAACGCAGTTCTGTAACATGCTCGCTGTCCGACGAAGGCCAAATGCTTGAATAACAGGATGAAAAACGGCCTGTAAAAGTACCAATAAATACGACTCTTTACCAGCACCTATATATTCAATTGTGATTTTACTGGTTCATTCACATACCTATTCTCTTGATATTTGTATTCCATTCGGTTCAGGGGGGACACAAGGGAAAACTGGGGGTCGAAACCGGTTTCCATACCATGCAAAGCTGTTTCTATAAGTTCAGCTGCAACCTGCATGTCTTCCCCAGATTTTGCCATTTCAGACATTTGTATGTGCGAATCGATGTGATAAGCGTGCATTTTCATTATTGCCTGAAAATTGTTTTATCATTATCAGGTGGACAAAACATGTGATGTTACAAACAGAAAGTATAGAACCATTTTGAAAACATAAAGGTTCATTGCTTACCATAATACTTTCTATCTGCAATGAATCAACTGCCCGAATAAATTGTTTTTGAATGGATTGATACTCTAGGCTGTGGCAAAATTTCCAGTAATGAAAACCCTCTTTAGTTTTTAAATGCTGCATAGATATTCCTGCGAAAGATAGAAGTTTACCAGTTTTATTTGCGTTTCAGAAAATATCACAACTGTATTACTACACGTATGACTAATCAAATAAAGAAAAACCTGTTGCAGAGGACGGAGGCCAAGTTTCCTTAGGAAGAATGAGCAAGTTTGGATTTCTACACCTTCTCTGATTTCTGCGGCTATATTTAAAGTACAGGAAATGAAAATAAGCTAACAAGAAATTCCCCAAACAATTTTCAGCTGAATATAATATGCTTACCCGCGCTCAAGTGACAGTGCTTTAGATCCAAATATTTTCTTGAGCTCAAACTCAGTATTGAGGTACTTGAACTCCAGTGAAAATATTCTACTGTAATCATTGACAGGAGCGACGTTATTGAATGATTTGGAGGTTGCTGTATGATTTTTAACGTCCTTAGATTTACGGATTACATTATCATCATCTTCCTGTAAGATTCACAATAATAATTTAACTACACTTGATGTTTTTATACTGCTTTGAACGTCAATGTAATCTTTGAAAAACCGCTTACAGTAGCTTCATTATCGACATTCGGATTTTTATTCTTATTTTTAGCTTTCTTCTTTTTCTTTTTCCTTTTAGCTACAATATTCTTATCCTCCATTTTAGACGAATCAGCGCTTTTATTACCACCCTCTTCGTTGTCATCCACCTGACCATCATCTTCTTTCGCTTCCGACTCCGACAAATCATTCAGCTGTACGGAAACCAGTTATAAGTACAGTAGTTCCCAAAACATACCACAGTTAAGGACAAAAGGTATTATTTTGTGATGAAACGTATTAAAATAATACGCATCCATCATAGATTCACACTCACCAGTTCATAAGGATTCTTGGCAGCTCTCCGCGGATTGCTGAAAATCGCCGGTTCTTCATCCTCAGAGCCAGCTGGAGCGATGAAGTCACCAGCGTCCGTTCCAAAAACTTTCTTGACATGTCTGGACGACATAGCTACCTGAAAAGCATAATGCGCTCGTTCAATATTGAGATCATACATCTCATCTTATCTATAGTTTCAGTTTCTATTCTAAATTAATTAGCAAAATGAATAAATACACACGAAATAACTTCGGAGAAATTCTTACCCTCGATGCAAAGTTATTGCTTCTTCAAATCTACAATCTACGTATAATTAATTAATTATTCCTTCCGTCCAGAGCGTAGCGTCCGATCAGTTTATCAATCCAATTAAATCCCAGTTCCTCTTCACTATCAGGCACAATTTTAATGAGCATCCAAGGCATATGTATACAGTCTGTAGTTAGTCCGATCTTGTAGCCACAAGTTCTTTTTGTTCAAAATCAGCTAGAATTATTTCAGTGTATAGTCCACACTGTGAGGTAGAAATGTATTATTGCTGTCTTCCCAGGTCAACGGGGAATACTGTAACAAGAGTCAAATAAAAAAAGAATATTAGAAATACCCCAACCCCAAAACTTGATCGATTCAGTGAATTTGATTCACAAACAAAATTCACACTTCCGCCACACAATCTCGCAGAGCATGTACTACAAATTATTCCTATTTACTATTCCTAAATCGAAACTCCATTGATAATAATTTAATTTATTTACGGAGTTCCCAGAACCAGATTCGAGCGTATGGAAGGAACTTCCCAAAATCCCAAACCATTACCGAACCAACGATAAGAACGAGCTATTAAAAGGATAATGTAAAGAAGGAAATAACTGTCAGCAATCAATTTTTGCCCTATGTACAATTATTTCGCACACACAAGATCCGTAATTTGGCAAGCTTGTTAAGTTCAGAATATCTGTAGCTGTAGCTCAATAAGGAAAGGAGGAGGCGATACAATATTTACTTTTTTCGGCTTTGACAATGAATGAACGCTTTTAATAAAAAAATTTATTCCATTAATTAAATTGTACTTCAACTACATTTACAGTATTGAAAAGAAACTTTTTAAATGAAATTAATTTAAATTAAAAATGTAATTGGAACTATATGAGATGATAATAAACTTACGGGAAATAATCCTTCCTGTCATCCGACAAGCATGGTATTTAATGGAAAATATTTAATATTAACAACTGAAAGTATAACTAAATCCTGTAAATTTGCACCTATGGAAGATGAATAAAATATGTTGTTAATGTTAAAGATGCTTTTAATTAAATTTGTTTTAATGTTCAATGTCTTGTTCTTTTGGTTTTGTTGGGCTGTTTATAAATTCATATATAGAATAAAAGTTGCGCATGGAACAGCTGACTTATTGTTCAACTTATTAAATTCTCCATCTATATACGAAATGTTCAGGGAGAATTTTTGTGTGCTTGATGGTTTTCCATGTGGCATGGCAGCCTTGTGAGCCATTCCCAATGGAAAGTGTTGACTTGACGGGAGAGAAAAGAAGAGCGAAATCTGAATTCGGAGATTCAATACAATACACACAATCATTTCATCAGCAATTTTTTATTCGGTAAAGAAAGTTAATCAGCAATATTTCATTTTATCATCTCATCACCCCTGTCGTCTGTGTATTCTAAAATTATTTTTATTGCATCATTGGACTAAATTACTTTTGCTTGTCATTCCTATACATTAAAATAGTATTTCTGTCATTTCCAGGTATTAAATAGTGTATAAGATGGCCCACCGGTTAATTACTTCAGTTAGGGTAGTCGACAGATATTTAAGGAATGGAAATTTGACCGGAAATTTAAAGCTTTCACAGGTAATAATTACGATTTTATGATTAAGTACGATATTTATTATTCTCTGGGGTTTTCTTGTTTACTTAAAATGTAATTCTGTTTGTAATTCTGTTGGTCTTGGAAAAGATTTTGTAGTCGCAGTCATTCTATATTGAATGTTGCTGTTGAGCTATATTTTAAGCTTGTTAGTTGAGCTTCTTTAAGTTTGTTAAGCTGGGCAGTTTTTCCGGAGAATGTATCGTTGATGTTTGGTACCTTTTAATTAATTATTACACCTGTTTGTCGAATATCTATTATAACATGAATTTTGATATTTGTGAATTTCAGATTAAAAGGAAGTATCCGGAATTCCGCGAATTCCTGTCTCAATGTAGAATTTATTTCGCAGAAAAACCACCCAAAGGTTTTGAGAAGTATTTTAGAAAAGATGGCAAAAAGGACACTGATATTGGAAAGCATGCGGAAGCTTTGAAGAAGGCTGGAAGTAAAAAAGATGCATCTTCACCTGCGTCCGAATCAAAATCTATGCCACCTAAGAGTGACTCACAGACCCCACAGCAAGAACCCTGGTCAAATATATTTGGAAGTGGGGGCGGTGGAGGCGGAAGGGGCAAGGCGGGTGGTTCGGGATCTGGATTGGGAGGGGAAGGAGGAGATAAAGTTGTCTTCCTCGCCGTTGTCGGCACTATAGGAGTTTTAGCCACTTTAGCGTACTACGAAATGAGTTACAGGGAAATCACCTGGAAGGAATTTGTTAACAAGTAAGCTTGTTCATTTTCCAGAGCCCATTTACGGCCTTCAAATCGTTGTTAGTGCATTGTTTTAAAGGTTTTAATCTTTGAATATTATCACCCTTGCAGTTACTTGGCTCGAGGCACCGTTGACAAGTTAGAAGTTGTTAACAAGAAATGGGTTAGAGTCAAAACCGTTGCTGGAGCTTCTACTGATGGGGTATGCCTTGATATAGACAAATATTGTATTCGCTGAGTTTATGAATCTATGCCTAGTTATTTATACTGTCTTTGCAGACAACCCTTTGGTTCAATATTGGCAGTGTGGATTCATTCGAAAGAAATTTGGAGAATTCCCAAATGGAAATGAACGTCGAAGCAGCTAATTATGTTCCAGTAATCTATAAAAATGAAATTGAAGCTTCTAGTCTCACGGGATTCCTTCCGACTCTTCTATTCATAGGTACAATATTGTTCACGTCCACATTTTAAAACGGATATGACAGGCAGGTGTACAATAAAGTATTCTAATTTCTCTAGGTTTTCTTATTTATATGATGAGGAAATCTGCCGGAATGATGGGAGGACGAGGAGGAAGAAGGGGTGGGGGCTTGTTTGGAGGTGTGATGGAGTCAACAGCAAAATTAATAAATTCCAAGGACATCGGAGTTAGATTCAAGTCAGTCCCCAGATAAATGAAGTACATATACAGGGAAATGACTTGTTTATAATTTAATTTATTTATCTTATGAAAATGTAGAGATGTTGCCGGATGCGAAGAGGCCAAAGTTGAAATTATGGAATTCGTAAATTTCCTTAAAAATCCTAATCAGTACATTGAATTGGGGGCTAAAATACCTAAAGGTGCTATTCTGACAGGTGAGTTAACAGACTACATTAGAAAATTGATCTTTTATTTCATTGGTGAAACTGTCGTTCATTTATTTACCCAATTTAGGACCCCCTGGTACTGGAAAAACTCTACTCGCGAAAGCCACGGCTGGAGAAGCTAACGTGCCTTTCATCACTGTTTCTGGGTCGGAATTTTTAGAAATGTTTGTTGGTGTTGGACCTTCTCGAGTAAGTGACTATTTCATAGATGTGATCAAACTACTATATGAGTTGATATGGGTGGGATCGTTTGGGACTATTTTAAGGGAATTGTTGTTACAATGATCATTCCAATCTTTTGATTAAAGGTACGAGATATGTTTGCGATGGCCAGAAAGCATGCTCCTTGTATATTATTTATTGACGAAATTGATGCTGTGGGACGTAAACGTGGCGGCAGAAGTTTTGGTGGACACTCAGAACAAGAAAACACTTTAAATCAGTTGTTAGTCGAGATGGACGGTTAGTTATTATATGAATGTGTCGATTGACTAATGAGTACATACTAAGAAGCTCTATTTTAGTATCTTTCATTTCAACTGACTCTCTCTCTATGAATACAGGTTTTAATACGACAACGAATGTGGTAGTGTTAGCGGCTACGAATCGTGTTGACATTCTTGATGGAGCCCTGCTTCGACCTGGAAGATTTGACAGACAAATTTATGTTCCAGCTCCAGACATTAAAGGTCGTGCAAGCATTTTCAAGGTTCATTTGAAACTTCTGAAAACAGACCTAAACAAAGATGACCTGGCAAGAAAAATGGCTGCATTAACGCCAGGATTCACTGGTATTTACACTTTACTAGAATTTGGTCCTTCTATTTTAAGGTCCTAAAACATCGGTTAGTAGCCATAGAAAACTAAATCATGATGTTCTGTAACAGGAGCGGACATTGCCAACGTGTGTAATGAGGCAGCGCTAATTGCAGCACGAGATATGAACACCAATATTAACCTTAAACATTTTGAGCAAGCCATTGAGCGAGTAGTTGCTGGTATGGAGAAAAAGACTAATGTTTTGCAACCAGAAGAAAAAAAGACTGTTGCCTACCATGAGGCCGGCCATGCAGTAAGTGGGTGGTTTCTAGAATATGCGGATCCCCTGCTCAAGGTATATTTGCTAAAATTGATGAGTTTTACATAAATGTACACAACGAATAGCTTTTGTAAATTAATCCGAATATGTATTTTAAATGATATTTTCAGGTGTCCATCATTCCCCGCGGCAAAGGTCTGGGCTATGCCCAATACTTACCTAAGGAGCAATATTTGTACACGAAAGAACAACTGTTCGATAGAATGTGCATGACCTTAGGTGGAAGAGTGTCAGAGCAAATTTTCTTCGGAAAGATTACAACGGGTGCCCAAGACGACTTGAAGAAAGTTACCCAAAGTGCATATTCACAGGTGAGTACATGATAAAAAATGTTTACACGTCAAAATATTATCATTGTATCTCATATTCAAACGTGTTTGCTTCTGTGGTTCAACGTAGATCGTGCACTTTGGCATGAACGATAAGGTCGGAAATGTTAGTTTTGACATGCCCCAACCTGGCGATATGGTGTTAGATAAACCTTACTCAGAAGAGACCGCTCAGTTAATAGATTCGGAAGTAAGATTTTTAATTTCCACCGCGTACGATCGTACCTTCAAGCTACTGCAAGAGCACAAAGAAGATGTCCGTAGGGTAAGTTATTCTCCGTTTGTTAAGTATTGGAGTCAAAGGAGGACAAATACTTAATTGTTTGCTATTCTATTACTCTTCCAGGTAGCGGAACGATTACTAAAGCAAGAAAATCTTAGTCGAGATGACATGATTGAATTGTTGGGCAAGCGACCGTTCCCAGAGAAGTCAACTTATGAGGAATTTGTAGAAGGAACAGGCTCATTTGAGGAAGACACGGAATTACCTGAAGGGTTAAAGGAATGGAACAAAAGTAAAGAACCCGAACCACCAAAAGGTGAAGCAGCTCCAGTGTAGTCTTCTTCCTGTGTTCTTAGTTAATTTACTCATCAGGCAGGTACTTGCACATTTAGTGTGAAGTACATATGAACAAGCAATTTCTAACTGCGGCGAAGAACAAATAATTGTCTTTAGTTTCGGAACCGGAGTTACTGTATGCATAGTCACTTCAGCGGTCTTGTTAGAAAATTCTTGTGATTATTAAATTCACTTTGTTATATATTGCGGACTATCTGTTTTCTGTTTTGACGGCGCATTGTTTAAGAGAAGCAAAAGTGGTCAAACCAATGTCTAAAATAATATTGACTTCAGTGTAATGACCGCAACTTTCAGTTTGGAATCTACGCCACCTTTTGGACATGTGGTATTTCTTGCAGCTGTTTTATTGACAAATCAAAAAAAATAGGAACGGCTGTAGAAATCTATTTAACAAACAAAACTTGTTCGCTGTATAACAAAAACAACAAAACTTAGTCAACAAAGATTTTATAGTGTACTCTGTACAACAAATCCACAGCATAATTAATAATATTGACGTTGCCGTTTGTATATTTTTTGATTGTTTAAGCTATTGAAAGTGTGTTATTACATAGTTGGCACATTTTGTAAAACCCTTCAGCACATTGGAATACTTGGGGCATACATTAATTTTCTTGTATTCCAAGTTTGCATCCACGACGTAAACTAATCACAAACATGATGGCTCGGCGTTGCTTATGTACCTATAAAAGCACAGAAAATACCTTAAATTACTCACCCTACTATGTTTACATTTGTGCTCGAGACGAGACGACGACTGGCTGGTTTCGCGAAGTTCGAATGGGCTAAAATCATTTTGGTTGCGAAGCCAACGGTTGAAAATTGCTTTTTATGGTAAATATGTGTAAAGACCTTGATGTTCTATATTAGTGTGGAATGATCAACGGGGAATTCATAGCAACAGTAGTTATTGCTATTTACTAGTAAATATGAGAATGTTATTTCGGATATGAACATGGGGACTAAACATCAATTATTAGCAAGGACATTTTTACTTGTTACACTTATAGGTACATACAGTACAACTCAGGAATACATCTGCGCTGGAAGGAAACACGTATAACAAAGTGATCCAAGTCGTGAATTTGAATACTTTTTCACAACTGCATGCAGAAACTACTTCCATTTATAATATGGAACGAGGGAGGAAGGGTTAAGATTTACCCAAAACTAACGAGATAAACAATCAATGACAACAAACTACTAATATTGACAGTAACACAGCAAGTAACTTTATTCGTAAACTTCTTCGTAATAGAGTTTCACGTAATGGTTTCCCATCTACATAGTAAACATTCACAATATATAAACTAACAGATTACTAAAGTATTAGACTATACTCCCTATATGAATGTGTTTTAATTTACCAGAATGTCCTTAAGTGCGAAGGAGAACTACTTGAGTTTAAATAATAACATTCGATTGGTAGAGCAAACACTCACTTTGGACATGTTCGCATATTGAATTTAATTAAATTCAACATCTTTTAATCAAAACCATGGTTTGCACTAGTGAGCTGCAAATAGTTCCGAGACTTCAATTTATTTTTAAATGTTTTGAATATAATAAGCAGAGTATAGTAGTTCTCCTTTCATTATTACAAAATCTTTTTTTTTTGCAAATGATTTTAATAAAAAAGGAGTTCATAAGGGAGCTTGGTGGTGTCTTAAAAATTCCGACATTCATATGTTCTGCCTCGTTGAAGTGAATGTTGTCGTGAAGAGACGTTCAAAGAAATACGGGGAATACACACAATACAATATCTTTACTGCGATTCACTCACAAATGCATTCGCATAACTAATGTAAGTCTGTATTTTTTGTATATTTGTTAAAGCACAACATCCAAAAACAGTAAATATATATGGAGACTACGACACGAAATATTTTATACTAAACAAGTCTATTTTACAACATTCATCAAGCGTTTTCAAGTTAACGTTTACTATAGAAGTTATATAGTTCATGTAAACTTCGATGAAAACTACGGTAAATAATTTTTAGGTTATTTCACATATATTCAAGTCATTTAATTACATTTTCGGTAATATAGTATATATCATTAAATTTACAACAAGACCTCGAATTCGATGTTCGTTGCATTTTGACTAAAATGGAGTAATTAGATAG
The DNA here is from genome assembly GCA_034696945.1 of Lipothrix lubbocki. Taxonomy (NCBI): domain Eukaryota; kingdom Metazoa; phylum Arthropoda; class Collembola; order Symphypleona; family Sminthuridae; genus Lipothrix; species Lipothrix lubbocki. The sequence goes on along the minus strand of JAQGAK010000018.1, from coordinate 127,299 downwards.
AATGGCTCGTACGGACTGTTACCTCGGGAGACCGTTCCCATGGAATCCTTTACCGGTACAAATTCATATAATATATTTAAGTATATTTTTTATATGTACACTGACCATTCTTATTTTTAGATGTTTTCGTTGTGTCATACAGGAAGAACGATATTATGATATAGTACACAAGGCTTTCCAAGAGCTGTGTACGTTAAAAGGCTATTAGAGACAAATATTAAAACTACAGGTGCGGTAAAAGGTAACCAAACATTAATGTGCGGCAATGGCGGCAAATGGCAACCAAACATTAATGTAAGGTGAAGGTAACATTATTGTAGATACAATAAAAGGTAAGTAACTAAACATGAATATGCGTACGATAAAGGTATATACAGTTAAGTAAGTAAACAATAATATAAAATATATATATATAGATAATATGTACTTATATTTCATTAAGGTAACTAAACTCTGGAGAATACTTCAAATGATATTTAAGCTCAACGCAAACACTTATTGAATGAAACATCGACTACGCTCTGTAGCAACTATACAGCTGACAATCAAACACATCGGAGAATACATCGATAATCATAAAAACAATTATAATCATGTAATAATAAATAATCATTGCACACGAAATCTATATAGTCTTCCTTCTATGAGGAAGAGTTATTATTAGGAAGGAGAAGTAAATGAGCAAAGTTACCTCTCACCTCAAATTCATCTTTATGTTCATTTAAATTCATTAAAAATATTATCGTAGCAGCAAATTCATACATCTTCGGACTGTGACAAATGGCGACTGTAACTGATAGAAGGGGTCGCCCTCTGCATTATTTTTATCTGAATTATTCACCAAGAGTTTCACTTGCTCAAGAAGTAACGGAAGACACAAAATGATCTTGCACTTCTCCAACCAAAGCTGAATACAATATTGAACTCTATAGTTAAGTCTGCTTAGGGAACCTTCAATAAAACTAATTTGATGAGGTAGAGTAATGAAAGAGTTTATTATTGGATTCGTACTATATATATGAACCTTGACTCTTACGACTTATACGATGAAAAACTCTATAAAAGTAAAACTTACATGTCTTGTGGACTAGTATAAATAAAAGTATTGAGCAGTAAATGACGTTTTGACTGATTCATCTGTCTCCGATATAAAAGAGTATAGTAGCTAACAAAGTGTGCTACATTATGTGTACTCGGATTAAACTATCTCACTTGATGCAATCCATGATTCCATGAATTTCATCGCGGTAGAGATTAATTCATGGAATTACGGATCATAATTAATATTTGTAAAAGGTCAAAATATAATACGAGCTATTATAGAGTCTACTACTCTATATAGCTTAAATCAATTATTACAAAATAAAATTCAACAGTGAAATCCTCAAAGGATGTTACTCAATTGTTCTAACAAATACAGGACCTTACAACTAGTACCTTTAATACTAATACTGGCATTGGTGTTTTGTATATAGATGAGGACTCATGCAATATTTATTATTATTTTTTTGAATCCAGTATACCAAAGATGGTTGTCAAAAGGGAGAAGCTGATTCCTCCCTCATGACATTTAAAATTTGTGTTTTCGATGTTTTTCTCCTCCGAGCTTAAAATTTAAAATTATCAAGTGACCGTAATTCTACATGTTTCCATATAAAACATTACAAAAGTATCTATTACAAGATATTATTTGATTTAAAGTAGTATAGAAGCACAGAGAATATTGCTATACGTTGTATAGTTTTTAATATTACTGGAATCGTTCCCCTAATGTAAGTGTAGTCTATTTATTTTATCATGTACTTATTAATATGCTTGTTAAAGCACAGAAAAATACCTTTTTGGATATATGAATATAGTTGTTTATTTTAGCCTTCCGCTGAGTATGGTGCAGTTTCCTAAATTCCTATAATAATAATTCCCTTCCTGACCTCTAATATGCTACCTTTCTCTTTTACTCCCACTTTCCCCGTTTTTAAGAGGATTTATTATTCCATGTAAATATGACGTTTCCATGGGAGACCAGGATGTCTGCTATTCACCATTTTATAATATTACACGATTATTTTACGAAAAAGCTGAAGCGATGAAGTACCTTTTTGTGACTCCTACGCGAGCCTTTGTATATTATGTACTAAATGAAATGCACTAGCGGACAAGCTTTCCCACTAAAACCTTCAGGTCCTATCAATCAACCGTTTCTCCGAGCCACACGAAAAATAATGCTAAAAAATACTTATCAGCGTCACTATTACATATTTTTGGTTCTGATATCTTTTTGACTCCCAGAATTATATAGTCACAAAATTATGTATACATAAGTTCCAGGATTATTGCATCTTCTATTGAACAGAAGTCACCACGTACTTGATGTTTTGCTAAAATTAAAATGCTTGAGATTAATTAAAAATAATAGTATTACTATTTTTTTCACAAGTAGAAACTAATAATGCCATGCGATTTACATACGTATAAATATGTTTACATAATACTATAATAATATATGAGGATTAAGTACGAATCACTGTCAAATCCACGCCATCAACACAACCTTGTGACTTATTAGTTTCAAATCAAGTACGTCATTATTATTAGGAATATTTAGAATGTAATGCAATAACAACAACAATAATCTGAAGGTTATTTTATAAAAAATTTTTTTTACACAGATTCAAAAATTATTGCAAAGTTTTACCTCGTGTTGATTCATGTATTTTTTTGGTATATTGCCCATCATGGCCAGGAGTCTGGCGCTTGAAGCAAAACCACCTTGGGTTGTTGACTAAGATCAGTAATTTAAAGTAAATTTAAGTAAATGTACATACACTAAATATAATTTGCTATATTACATATACACATTTGTTAAATAGTCAAAATATTGACTACTAAATATTAAATAATTGAACTATAGAAAGTTTTTAAGTAGTAGTTGAAATCAATAGGAATCGTTATTACTCTTTGGTGGAACAAAAGTTGTGACTTTTTCAGTAAAGTATATAGGTATAAGTAAGTCGTTTGAAGTTTAAATAATTTAATTAATAATTATTATTGATGTTTCACAGTAAGTTTGCTATTGCTCTGCTGCTTCACGCCAGCTTCATGACACCCATAATAAATATTATTTTTATAAGTAAATTACATATTTTTTTTAGTAAATTTTTTTTCTTGAATATTTTTTTTTCAAAATTTTGTGTCAATATATATTGCAATGTTTAAATATACAGAATCTTAGTTATTTAAAGTAGATATATATATAGATATATAATTGCATGTATTAATATATAATAGTATTACGTACACAAAGTGAGACATTTCGTTTCTGTTTCGATGTAGTATTTTAGTTCATGTACCCAGCAGGTAAAGTACAACATTTATTCGTTGATATTTGCTTGAGTGTTTGCAGGTTCCCTGCTCAAAATTGTAAATATATTTAATAATAATATAATAGTAATAATAATAAATCTTTTGTTCTATAAGTTTTATATTCATTCCTCTTATCTCAGTAATAAGTGTATAAAACCATTATATTTTCTTTGTTTCTACGATGAGAGAATTGCTTTTTCATAAATTTTGTGTAGTAATTCATGTGTCTATATAATAAGGTTATACGTATCTATCCGGGCAATATGAATGATAGTAGTAATAATAAATACGATGCTACTTAATTAGATTCCTTTGAGCAGTGTCATCCAAAAGTGTTCATCAACACAATTCAGCCAATCCCTAAAGATTTATTGTATGATCTTGCCTACATGACTATCGATGTAGAATAAAGCTATATATGTATGTATATATGTATATCGTATTACAAAAGGAATTAAAAATTAAAACCACAGAACTTTTTGTGTTTACTATATAGCTATTTCTATTACCTACTATTTCAAAATAATACAAAAAAAAACTACTTTGTTCAGGTAAGCCTTCAATTTTTGGAAATGTTTGCAAGAATATCATTTTGTAATTTGGTATTTGACGTCTTGTAAGTATTGACTCACATGGAGACAACCCATAGTACACCTAATAATGACTACTATACTATAACAGGTCATAAGTCCCTAGCCTGCAAGTAAATATTGAAGGTAATTATATAAGTATCTATATGTATATGAGGACTAGATAAATAATAGAAAAAAACGCTTTTTTGTCGAAAACTTGAAGTACATACATATAGGTCTTTTGAATAGAACTGCCATCTCAGACTAGATTCAGTGGAGTTTTTGATAACTAGGTCAAAAGTTATAAGTACATTATAATCACATTGATTTACGACGTAAGAGCTATGTAGAAGTGGCTCGACTACTAATTTTCCTCACTCGTAATCGTAAAGTAGAGCCTAATACATTAACAGTTTTAGCATCTAGAAAATCCTTAAAAGAGATTCATAGCTCGTAGCTATTATTGCAGGTTCCTCATACCCTATCCATACCCTTCAGCATCAAACTTTCCCTTATATTAAACCAAATAACACGTACATACCATTAAGAGTAGATCCTCAAGTGCAGGAAACCACGGGCTGTAAAAGTACTTGAGAATTCCGAATACCTAGGATCCTTTTTTCTCAATTTTGTGTGTGTGTGTGTTCTATGCTCATTATATACTTAGTACAGTATTGTAGTCAGAGAGTAGCAAGAGCGAAAGTCAAACTTTTGCTCAACTGCCTTCTCTTGAGATTCATTAGAAATTGAGCTACATTGGTTGACCCAGCACCTCGTAGGACCCGAATATGTTAATATCAAAGTATATTAATGCATGTTTACACAGGTAACTACGAATTCATGAAACCATATAGCTTCATGAACAAATGAAACCGTGGCTTCATAAACAAATGAAACCACATGACTAGATAATTCTCAACAGATGTACAAAAACAGCAAATAATATTTCATTTATGAGATTCTGTAACAGTCCTGTACCAAATTCAAAGGGGGAGAATTGCCAGAGAGAACTACCGAAGTCGGTATTAGCTAATACCAGCAAAAGCTCCTTCATCCTAACCCTTGCATCCAACCCATAAAGTGTACAAATTATGCTTATGTTCCATAGTGTCTTATGTTGTGAAGTGTTATAGCCTCATTTGCCAAACACACTGCTTATGCAAAGAGCTTCCTCACACAACATTTCCCTCGTACGATCATTATTCTACACCGAATTTTAATCACGCTACTAATGTCGAGTGCCTGCAAACCCTATACACTTGTAGATTGAAAATATTGCATCAAGAGTGTTCCAAATTAGACAAATTCGAGTCGGGGCGAAACTTGTTTTCAGGGATTAATAAAATCCCGAAAGACTTTCACTGTGGAATATTCTAGCAATAAAAAATGAAATCCACGCAAATCACTATATAAGTTTCTGGAGCTATCGTAAGTAGAATTTCCTGAGGTACGATAAATGCTATAGTGAGTATGTATGGGTTTTTAGAATTCTGGTGAGTGTGAGTTTCCAGAGTTATTACGACTGAGTCGAGAGTTATGCAAAGGGAATTTCTATAGAGTCTAGAAGTACCTCAAAAGTGGGCTAAACAAGTTTCCGGAAATGAAAAATGGAATGGAAAAAGAATCAAATTGTGTAGAATTTAAATTCAAGAGTTCATATCGACCAGCAATTTGTCAGTTGGTTCTTGTCATTCGTCTCGAGGAGGAATGAAAGGTGCGCGGTGATAAAACTCAAGTACCCTTTGACTTGCCTGGATACTTGTCCAGGATATCTAGTAACCCATGGGTACTATTTACTAGACTTGGTGATGCTATATGCGTAATTTCCTTTCAGCCACCTCAGTTGAGATCAGTAATCGCATTGTTTGCAATTTATAGGGCGAGTAGACGGATATGATAGGAATATTGCTGGAGGGATTATGCTATTTACAATTGATGACTGTGCGTTTAATTCCTACACACATACATACATTTCATCCTCCGCAGTTTGATCAAGCGTCAGAGGGTCTAACCGAGAGAGATTGGATTGTGTTAAAGTGGATTAAAGCTGTTCCATACGGATACGGAGAAAGAGATACATGTAGCGAAGGTCTGAATAATATGCTTTCACCTCCGGGAATTTAAAATCTGACAATAAGTCATGCGCTAGCGGCAACTCCAATATTTCAAAATTTTTCATCGCCTTTAGCATATCATCATAGCACTTGTCATATTTTCCGCACTCTTCATTCAACCCAGTTTGCTTTGAATTATCACAAGCTCCAGCGTGTATTCGGCGAGCTGAACGTTATGCGAACAGCCGTGGCATACCATATATTTATACACTGAACCCTGTAAGCCTGTTTGGTATATCTAGGTTGAACCCTGCGATCCTGTATGACATTCCTACACGATGCTATTATAGCCTTAAACGAATCTCCAGCTTTTATACAATCAACTTCGGTCGTATTCAATCAACTTTTTAGCCTTCCTTTCCAGATAAAGAGCGAAGGAGACAGAGAAGTGGAGGAGTGAGAGAGAAAGTGAAAAAGGCTGGTGCGGTTCAGATGTTGAAAACAAATGTTACACCAAGCCTTGTATAAACTTGTGTGTTAGTATAACCTACCCTACCTAAGCTTACACTTGTACTTGTACATACCTACATCTACATTATAAGGCAAGACGGTATTATATTGAGAATACTGAAAGTAGCGCTTCGGATTCAGTAAACAATAGGCTCCCCGGAAGCGACAGAGTATCTCTATATGTGTACAGCAGTGGATAGAAAACAAATTTGTTCAAAGTGTATCTGACTTGGAGAGTGAAAGGAGAGGAGAGGAAGGTGTTCTAATCGTAGGCCATCTCACATTACATACAGTTTCCATTGTGCTTGTGCAAGTTCACAGGATGCGAACCATTGTTTCCTCGACGATTTTACGCCTTCCTTTCAAAATTGTTAACAATCAATTTTCAACGAGAAACCTTACTAAATTATACAGCGACTGGGTTACAAAAAACACAAAAACTCGCAAACATACATATATATGTATAATTACATACACAAGCTCTCTTTCAAGTTGAGATATACTTATGTGGACAACTCTCATGCTCTGGATATTATTTTCTCAAACTATCTACTACAGTGCGAACCTCTCACCACCTCCTCCTGCTGACGTGTATACATTTGTACATACATACGGAACATAAGAAATGCATTCTACTGTCAGCAAAGTTACAGAGAAAGACACTTACCGACAATTTGCTTTGAGCCCCACAAGTAGGTAGACACTTGTATGAAGAGCCTTAAGCTTATGAGGAGTGTGAACTTATCCGGACATTGGATATACAATACTGACTGTATGAAGAGAGTTCAAAATGTATAGGATGTGAATGGCAGTGATTGTGAAGCCGGACCTTATCTACAGGTGCAGCACCTTCCCTATCCATTTCCTATCTTAATACGCCCGACAATTATGACAAGCTTACAGGGGCTTTCTCTGCTCCGTTGGACATGACTTAATTCCTCCTTTCACCAACTATCTCTCCCCCTTGTTATTTCTCGCAAAGTCTCACTCGAAAACTTAATGCGTTGAATAATACTAATATAGATACTTTATAGCCCGTTGGTACTACGCTAAGTATTGTACACTATATATTATAGTATATTACTTGATGTCCTCAACGCCTGCTTTACGTCTGTAACGTGCTTGATGCTCCTAAAGCACTTTACGTGCTCTTACGGGTCCTCAAGGTGCTGGGGCTAGAGCTGTAGAAGTGTGAATATGACTGTGGCATTATGAACACGTGTGTTAGTTATAGATGGGAAGACAAAAGAAAATAGGGAAAAATCATGTTGAAAAAGTGGAAATGAATGAGTACGGGGTGGGTATTAGTAGGATGAGTCCAGATGGGGTCTGTTATTTATTACCCAGCACTGCGCTGCCAAGCTCAGCTCTTTCAGTAGGCTTTACCACCTCTTGTTGTAATGAGTTGGTCTGTAGATATGCCAGAAGTAGAGCTACCAGTAGTTTCCTCGGCAGATGAACAACCGCCTTCTTCCGAAGCTGAGGAAGAGTCTTTAAGACAGGACGAGTCAGAATGTTTATTTAGATAGGATTTAAGAGCGAAAGATTTATTACACCGCTTACAAGTATAATTCTTAGCTGCGGAATGAGTCTGCATGTGAGCACGGAGATTGGACCTGAAAACATACCAAATAATAAATTCCAATTTACCATTCATATTCCACCTACGTATACATACGTGAACAACAGGAGCAACAAGACAAATTAGGATGGAGTGCAGGGAGAGGGGAATCGACAGAGTTTTGATCAACAAGTATTCGTGATCAAACATGAACAAAGCTGGCTTTATACAATCTGACTCCATATACTGCTGAACTCCAACCCCCTCTACCCGAGAGCACATTTTCGAATGAAAATATATCATCTGTAATTATTATGATTAACAACTATCTCCATTCATTTATATAATTAACCGTTTGGCTGAATCCCAAAGTCATATAGGTAAGCCGACTCACGTCAGAACTAATTATTTTCTATTTGTTATGTAACATGTTTGAATAGAATATACCTCAGGCTAACAAATACTAACTAGCTACTAAAGCTCGGCTTGGATTCCAGATCCACTATAGCCTAATTAATAATGAAACATCAAAATAAACTACAAAAACAGACAGTAATTATAATTACTGTGTGTAAACTAATATCGCTGTTAAGATCTCTACACAGGCGGGGTAACCAAAGGGGAGAAGTCAGAGAAGGCAAAAGAGTAAGTAGTCAAAGAGTAAACACACCTGTCAGCGAAGGCTTTTCCACAGTGAGCACATCCGTAGGGTTTCTCCCCAGTGTGGGACCGCATGTGACCCTGGAGGAGCCATGGACGAGAGAAGCCCTTGCCACATATCTCGCACTTGTGAGTTAAGTTATGAGTAAGGAGGTGCATGGAGAGAGCAGGCATACTGACATAGGCCTTGCCACAGGTCGGACAGCGCTTAGCATTCTGTGAGTCCAGACTCCGATGCGTTTGCTTATGCCGGGACAGATTGGACGAGGTGGCGTAGTGCTTGCCACATTCCGAGCACACATATCGTTGTCGCGTAATTTTTGATTCTTCCTCATACTCATCATCGTCTTCTTCCTCCTCCTCATCCTCCATCTCAAATACATTCATCTCCGCATCATCGTCGAGATCCTCGAGCCGCTCCTCCTGCCGTCTCCGACTCTTCCTATGCCTTGTAGGTCTGGGAGAGGGCTGTTGCGTTGATGGACGTGAGACCTGATGCTTATGCTGTTGCTGGGAATGCAGAGGAAAACAATGCGGATTTTGTTGTTGTTGCTTCTGCAGTCGGCTTGAAGACCTTCTTGTTCGATGCTCTGCAGGCATCGTCATTGACATTGGTCGCTCTTGATATTTTTTATTTAGCAGCTGTCTCTTGCTACTCGACATATAAGCGCCAGACTGATTCTGATTACTAGCCTTTCGTTTTGATCTTCCGTCCGTCACCAACAGCTCGTCGTAAGTGTACGGAACGGGAGCTTTCTCCACCCGACTTGGAAGCACTTCACAACTTGAACGGTTACTTTCCGTCTCAACAACCACTTCACTCCCTGCGTCCAGCGTCTCTTCACCTGCTCAAAAGCAAACATCCTTCTTTATTATATTCCCTTTCCTTTCATCTTCATGAACACACCTCTTTGAGTGCTCCACCTTACACACACACATACCCATCTCCTCGTCATAATCCTATTTATGTATATACTTATCAACTCTAAATCAAAAACGCTCCTGACAAATGTCGTACTCAATTCCTGCATCTTCCTTTTCCTTTGCATCTTCCTTCACTTGCAATGCCCATACGTCTACCTCCTTCCTTTCACCTTTCTCCTTGAAGCGCAACTCATTCCTCCTTACATCCAAGCACTTACGATCATGTTGTTCTCCTACCCATTAACTTCACAATACATTTACTTTCACAAGTAACTACATCATGACATAATGTAAAATTCATTTTAAATATATTAAAGAGAAAGTCTTCTACACTTTACTTGCTTCCTTATACCCTGCATCGTAAGACAGGCCGTATATTACATAGCCCCGAAAATGATCAAACTACTAAACTAACGCTATACTTTTTGACAGCTTTCTTCGTATCCCTGAGTCAACCTGACGGCCACCGTAACCAAACAGCTTCGAGTGCATAGCAACCGTTAATACAGTTAAAGTGTAGATATGCACGCCCATCTCTTTGGTTTCTGTATACAAGGAAGGAAGGGCTTTGGGCTGCAAATATTTGACAGTGTATATTTCAAGTACCTGCGAAGACTGCCTAGAGAATAGATGCATAAAGTCATAAGAGTTTGAAAAATGGAAAACACAAGGGTCATAAATTCCTTATCAGTAGTAAAACGTCGATTGGAACACAAGGCTTGATTTTTTCCAGTTGTTCTTGTTGTTGGATCGATTTAGAGCCGTCTTTTTTACTACATCATGTTCTCAGGCCGTTTCGTTTAGATTCCTCTGGTATATACATAATAAAGGTCAGCCATCAAATCTTGGACTTGTGGGGTGTATATCTATCAATTTGAAATTACAGCTTCGCGTGGTTGCATTTTTTGTAGCCTTCGTTCATTCCCAATGGTCTTTTATATTTATAGTTGTTATATACTTTCCTTGTTACGACTACTTTTCCTCCTTGTTACAACAGGCAATCGAATTGCACATATACAACGGAGATAAACATTTGGAAAGTACAGGATTGGCTCCCATACTAACACCACTCCGTTGTACCATCTTTGGATTCTCATGTAAATAAATTAGGTCAATAGTGATTCCGCAGATTTGATTTCTCTCCATAAAAATTCATCTTAGTACTCCAGCTCCAAACAGTGAAATTGAATGAATAATCAAGTAATTCCCCTGATAAGAAAGCTCAAGTTTAAGTTTAAGTCAGGGGAATTGAAGGTCGGGCAATCAAAATCCAGTGAACCGAGAATATTATTGCACTTGAATCGATGGTTGTATCTTGTATGCATGTGAGCTAAATCGATACGGAGTAATTTAAATAATTTTCACAAAGCCCCATTCCTCCAATCACCATTACCGTACTTCCAATGGTTTCTCGTTATAATTAAAACTAAGCTTGTAAAGCTCAAGCCATTGAAACGCTGCCATAAAGTCGACTAAACACGCATTTCTATGGACGGCCGGGCGTTAAAATGAGATAGGCTGTAATGTTAAATTCCTATTTTTAAAATGTGTTTTCAAACATTAAAGAACAATTATCGAAATATAAAAGGAGATCGTAAAGGGAAAAGAGAGGGTGCAGACGCGTCGAATGACGAAGCTAATTACATTAGAATGGCACAGAGGAATGGAGGGGAAGCCATGAAATAAGAAGCGTTGAGAGAATTGGAGGAGATTAATGGACAATGAAAAGAAAATGAAAAGCGTAAAGGGATAAGAAATGGACAAGTTGGACTCACTCGGACAGACGTTCTCAGCGTCAGAAGAATATTCCGAGGTAGTGGGGGTGAGCGGGAGGTGGGAAGAGCAGTTCTCCAGCTTCTGGCCACACATCCCCCCGTTGGTCTCTAATTCATGAACATTTTCCAACCGATGTAAACTGGTGGTGGAGGTGTGCAGGCTCACTTCATCCAACTCAGCTGGTGTTGTGTACTTTAATACCGTCTGACTGTTGTGCACATCATAGGAATTTGAAAGGCTCATTGGAGGTTGATTTGCCACCAGAGGAGCCAAAGTGCTGCCTCCTGCATTGTACAATCCCGGACTACCTGTAGACTGTAATGAAATGGAAGTGGGATTCGAGTCCACAATATGATTGCTGACTAGGTGTGATATGGGTGTTGTAATTGTGACTTGTGTTGAGGATTTCATGGATGGTTGCAGACTTTTCGGTTGTGGCGGTGGCAGCGTCGTTGTTGGCGGTGGTGGTGGTGGCGGCGTCCTGGGTGCTTTGCATCTTGGTGGAAGAGACCTTGACAGTTCCAGCAAATCTTGTGCTATCTCAGTCTCTTCAGGTGTTCGAATGCGGAAGATTGGAATGCCGCCGTCATGACTAGAAATTTCAGTTTTTACCCTCAGTCCACAGTGCTCTTCCGGACTGGAATCCATCGCTGACATGTACATCTGGTAGCCATCTAAAACCCATGAAAAACTTACAAGTCTCTGCCAATTATTATCACGCAATCCTCCTCAAGCCAACTTGTCGACGTCATTACAACTTCCACAATCGACTATGTACGTATTAGCCTTCACTCATTTCATAAATATGTAATACACCTGCATAAATATAAGCCGAATATCTTATTATAGTCACTAATGTAGACGAAACATATAGTAACTACAAGTTACTACACCCTCCGTCTACTATTTAATTCACTTAACTATAAGACCCTATGGAACTATTGTTCCCCAAACTTCTCTAACCTTCAGCTTGATAGCTAACACGAAATGATTTCTGTTAACTTCCCACCACACATCAATAATATTATGGAATTAATCTCTATTAAAACACTATACTGCCCGCTACTGTTTCCCCACCCGAAAGTCATGGGCGAAGAAAGCATGGGCTCAAGATATTCCTCATAGGATTTCAATATATAAGGTGGTATAAGAAAAGTGAGTATAACGAAATACACAACGTAAGGTACTTTTGACATTAATTACGGGCTTCAAGTCACATCTAAGACATGCCCCAGCAAGATTAAATATTAATAGCCTCACATCAATTAGCAATAGCTGAAAGGAAACACGCTTAAATTTTCTAATGACAACGCCTCGGAAATATAAGACCAGAAGTTCTTCCCGTGGCATTTACGTATTCATTCCCTTTCATGTTCTATCGCACTCCGATACATGTTGATCATATAGAAGTGCAGAGATGAAAGTGGTGTTAAAACATCCTATCGAATCTACATGGCTGTCCAGCATTCTTAAATTTATTAGAGGCATTTGATTAAAAACTAAAGAGATACTTGGACATGTATATGGGAAGTGAAGATAAATACACGGAGCATTAGCAATGATTCGAGAGCGGAGACTCGTGCCAAAAGTGGAAGTAAAAAAGCAAGGGTAAGAACCGTGTATGAGCTCTATGAGAGCAGGGAAGGGATCCAAAATTGAAGGAGAAGAGATAAAGTAGTGGAGAACCCAAGGTATTTTTTCAGGGTGCTATCTTCACGACCAAGTCTTTAAGACTCACGTCTTTGCCCATCCAGAAAACTCTGCTGGATCAATAATGCTGAGGCTGGCAAATAAATCCGATACGAAAACAAAGGCTTGTCTTAAACACTTGTTGTTACACACACAGACATATCCCCCAGCTTGGCTATAGATAGAACATGAGCAAAAGGTAAATACTTCAACAGCCTTCGCAACCTGCCCGTTACAAAAGTAATTCCGTGAGAACCTTTTCAACCCGACGATAAATTTGATTGAGCTGACGGGGAAACAAAAAATCTTCACAGGCATTTATTTGATTTAAAATTCTATTCAGATATTACTTTCCCCCAATAATACATATCTTGAGCCCTATAACTTTATCTTAAGCGTTATTAATGTACAAGTACTGAATTTTCTATAGTATTTAGTACCTTTTTTTGCCTTACTGTTTGCTATTATAATTAGTTTAATAATTAATATTGAATTTTTTTAATAATAATTATTTTTTAATAATAATAATTTTTTTTAATGTAAAAGAAAAAATATCTGATCATATATTTCCTTCACAGTTCCCACTTTACTGCGGCTGGGAATATTAACTAGATATAAAGACAATGGTTTCACCATGTGAAAATTCACAAAGGGCTTATTGATGGATTTTGAGAACATTAAAGATGAAGTTATTTGCAGGTACAAAAGAAAACATTGATCAAGGAGATAAAAAACGGACGACAAAGAACATACGTAAGTACGTTGTATATATCACAAAAGGCATGGAAATAATAAAGCGAGACCATATTTTACAGACTGTATAGCTCCCAGACCGCAATGGAGTAGTTGAGCATGGCTTTTAATTTAAATAAATAATGGTAGCAAACATGATGTCGCCTGTTAGTTTCCTACACCGTAGGATGAAATGTTCCCTTGCACACGTTCCATTGCTGAGGACATAATTTATATACAGGACACAAGCATATTGATGTAGACTGTGGGTGGAAAACTTACGGTTCGACTGGATTATAGTGGCCTGGTTTGTTATAGAATGACATTTATTGTTCGAGGAAGATGTAGCAGGAGTAAGGCTCGGTGGGATGGTTGCTACTGACGCTCCCGAAGAAACCGGTCGTAACTGACTGGTGCACAATGGCGATGCAGGAACAACAGAAGCCTCGGATGGACATGGTGGTTCACCAGCCAACTGACCCCAATCTCGGATGCCAAAGTATTTCACCTTTTTTACCAAATAGCAGCGTGGCATGATACGTAAATACTTTATGAGTCACTTGGGAACATTATTCCATTCCGATTAAATTTTAAACGCGTCCTTTTAATTCTGATTCTGCAAAACCAAAAAAAAAACAAATATTCTTTATCAATGAAAGTCATTATCACAATTAAATACATAACCTATTACATCTTCTTCATTAAGCATACTTAAATAAATGATTAAAGTGTAGAACTTCATCAAGAACATTAAGGATCTCAATCTCAAAATATTTCTTAGAATTTTATCCATGCCATATTACTATACTTATAAGTTGAATCTATATAGAATCAACTTCCCGAGTCTTCGAAACTAAAAGAAGCATTATTATCTTCCCAGTTGAAAAATAAATTCAGAGAAATGGCTCTCTTGCCCATTCCACAACCAAGTAGAACACTGTAATACCATTGATGTGTAAGTATCAAATGCAACCAAACCCGCGTCAATGAAATGAAGATAAAGTTGGTCAAATTATTAAACTTGCTCACAGCAGCCTCGTAAGTTTTTTCTACATTCATAAAAATATGGAATATTGAATTCCACTCGGGAAGAAACTTCTGTTACACAATTTAATTTCACGTTACCGATTCTCAGTGAGCTTCTGGCTGCCTGGGACAAGGGCAGAGAAGAAAGTTATATGTCAGGCATCTTTTAATGTCAACAGCAAACATAATTTTTTTAAATGTAATATTCCCATTGATGCTTTTGCTTCCGACATATGTCAAATCACGTCATCAGCACCGTGTGCTCTTGTCGTGACGTATTATAGAACCCATAAGAGCAACATGTTCAATTTCAAATCCGTCAAAACGCGTTCTTTTAACTGAAGGTACAGGGAAGACTGTTTCTCAACCTTTCCCCCCAGCCCAGAAGCCTAAATTTCATCCATATTGCATGATCCTTATTCCATGCATTTGCATTTTATTTCCTTAATTTTTGCAGCCAGCAAAACGGTGGGATCAGCATAAATTAGCTAAAGCAATCTGAAGCTGCGGTGAACAACTTAATAAAGGAGGTCAGAGTTGAAGGCGTCCTGTTTGATGTCAAAATGGTGAACAGTTGGGAGTGTAGTTAATGTAAGTATCACAAGTAAGCTTCTATAGCATAAGCTACCTAAGATATAGAATATACTTCTATATATACATATCTTACTTATAGATATATACATATACGATATATATCTTTTATATGTAGGTGAAACCCGTGAAGTAATTTATATTAAATATACTCAAAACTGTGATTTCTCTTCCTGTGTTGTAACTCTTTTAGGTTGGGTGGGCTTATATTTCATCCGAAAACTGGTTTCCTTCCAAGCTCTAAGATCGTTACTACCTCATAACATTTCTACATGATAAAGGACGAACTACAAGAATTTAAAATACGTGACAGAAAAACAAAGAAACGTCTTTTTTTAATCTTGCTCACTTGCACCCGACAACGTTTTATTTCAGCTCCGTACATATAATCAAATGAAGAAGGAGATTCCAGCACTCCGAAATTTTACGAAGTGAAATGTGATAATGGAAAATAAAGAAATTGAAAAAAGAACCCTGTATAGTACACTATTATATATTTATAAGGCGGGGGTGGAAATACAGCCTCAGTCTCTAATTCTGTTTATTGTGAACCCTTCCCTTTTACTTTTACATATAGCGTAGCCAACTATGAACAGCTACTCCAAAGCTAAACAAGATCACCCGGATTCAGTCAATTCCGACTTGAATACTATCCTTATCTTTTAGATTCGATAACTTTGGGAACGACGTACACATGGACTGCGTTAGAAATAATTCGCTCCTGGTCGCGAACTCTGTTAGAAACCGAATCAAGAACAAAGATTGCGTGTGCAAGGATAAAACTGTATAGGGATGCAGCATATACAAGTAGAAATAGAGAGATAGGAATTTATTGCTGTTATAAACAGTGTAAATGCATCTCTACGGGGCTAAAAACAGGTGTAGTTTAATACCGACGCCATTTGAAATACAGCCAATGTATCGAATACATCCAAAATTGTATTCTATTCGAGTTCTTCATTTCTAATTCATTTATTTCATTTTTTGTTCCAGAAACAACACTTGACTGAAAATCAGCAACATGAGCCAAACAAAAACAAATAGTACAAATTGACTCGAAGGCAGTCAGCAGGGCAGAGTTGAAAATGGGAAGCAAAAAGTAAATAAATCTTATGACATGTTCCTTGAACTAGATAATGCATCAAGTGTAATAGTTGTGTGGACATGTTGAAGTTCCAGCTGATTACAGTTTGGGTTCTGACAGGTGAGCTTGAATAATGTATTTGAGACTATACAGTGCTATCATTTTTTGTATATGAATTAAAGAGGAGGAAATTAGAGGAAAAAGTTGAAAGTGTGCAAGTGCTATGGATCTATTTATAGCATTTAGTTGGCTGTTCGAATGTACGAAGCTATACTGCTGGAGCTTCATCGTTGTCCTTCTGCCTTATGTTTATAAACGTAAAAAGGGCTTCAGGTTGATTACTTTTCCATGTATAAGTTTGCCAAGTCCATGTTATTTCATTGCCTCCATCCAGCACCTCCCATTACTCTGCATTAAACACGGATAGCACACAATTGTTCTGGAAAGGCTGTCTACGTATGAAATGATTCCTCATTTTCCATCTCCTCATAATTCAAAGTAAACTCTCTGGCTCTAACTCATCTTCTTGCTTCGGAGAATATGAGGAGAACAAAAAGCCTATAAACAACCCTTCAGCCAACATTTCATCCCAAATCTAATTTCCCTGAATGCTCCGTACATTCGCGAATGCATTAAGCTAAAAGAGGGTCGTGCACACCAACTCCAAGCTACCCAGCCTCATCCTCCGTATGACTTTAATCTGAAAGTATAGTCATGGAGTAGCTGTAGTAAAGAGCATTTTTAAAACTACACCCGGCCTCTCCACCAACCCGCAATAAAACATGTAGTCGGCATGGAGAATCAGCAACGAGAAAATAAGGATAAATGTGAATCCTTACAAGATACAGGAAATGAATTGTTCACAAAAGCAACATGTTCATTTGACTCAAAATGAGATTATCGACTGATGGAAATGAGGCTTAAGTTTAAATACATATCTGACGGTTTTAATGGTCTAAGTCACTGGCAAATCTCATCAGGAGGCTTAGAAGATGGGAGCCTTACGTACAGTCACCCAAACTACAATAATGACATTTGGTTCGCCGAGGTCTATAAGAGCTAACTGTATAATATACAAGGCTAAAACTTGTCACCCTATGACGTGCACAATTAATCGTAATGCATACTACTACTTTACGTGTACAGATCTGTGTCTACGGAGTAAAGTTCTGGGCTTGTGACAATGGTAAGCCTATATATATGAGGCAAGTTTGAGGACATAAAGTATGAAAACAAGGCCGGGCATTAATAACTGGACTGTTAATTATCTCTGACTTTTGAATCCATCCCTCACAACTTGATTATCTTGATTTCCTCGAGCGCTGAGGGCAGGAGCCATTTGTTTAGCAACTTTCTATACATTTTCTAGCAAATCTTTTTGTAGTCATAAATTCAAAAGCAATTGTTGAATGTCAGACAAATGTTAGAAGTCAATAGATGAAAGCTTAGGCATTATACCTCCGCATACATGAGAATCTTTCCGGAGACTCCGAGTAACTTACGAAAGACATATAAAGAGTTAGCTGCTACCATAGACAGCTATAGTGCCATTTGAGCGTTGATACTTCGTCCAATACTGTCTATAGCC
Organism: Lipothrix lubbocki; assembly: GCA_034696945.1. Taxonomy (NCBI): domain Eukaryota; kingdom Metazoa; phylum Arthropoda; class Collembola; order Symphypleona; family Sminthuridae; genus Lipothrix; species Lipothrix lubbocki. The sequence continues at coordinate 109,169 of JAQGAK010000018.1, read as the reverse complement.
ATACTTCATATCTTATTGGCTGGTGAAGCAGAATAGCTCTGGATTGTGGAAGAATTATGTATGATGTTCTTCTACATCTTAAGTTATCCCTAGGATGCATTATATGTGTGTTGCATATATGGTTTAGATACATAATGCGGAGTACTGCATGTAAATTATGTATCTCCTATGAATGTTTCCATATTTCATATAAATAATGTATCTATGAATGGTTTCATATGCATGAACACAAAGTGTATGCATGTTGTGTATGAAAAATGTCACGACAAAGCAGTAGCGTTGCTAATAGCTGTACGTACGAGTCATCATAAGTTGTGTGTTCACTGGAAAAAACTGCGGGTGAGCCCAAGATCAATGAAGCCTTGCAGGAGTTTTACGAACGACCATTTCCCAATGAATGTGAGCAATATATTGTATATACAAACATGGATTCTCAATGGAAGAGTGAGTTTTGGAAGTAATAGTATGTACACATATGTATACATAGTTACGGTTACGAGCTCCTATAGATATAATAGAAGGGAGAAGCCCGTCGAGTCACACCATGTGTTCAGGGGTTGGTGAGCTTTTCCTGCTAATAAATGCAATCGAATGTGTAACGGCCAAGTGGTTTCCTATGGGGACCCTCCGTATCTGTATACCTCCACCATCGGTCTTATGCATATTTTATCCCAAAGCTGACTAATCAAAATGCCTAAGTAGACGTAGCTACGAGCTTCTGCATCAGTCCTCATGAGTCCTCCATATAAATTTTACAGGGTTAATGTCGGTAAGTAGAGTTATATGACGCCTAAAATAAAAATACTCTTTTTTTACTTCTTAAATAACTACATCCATAAAAAGCCTTGGTTGGGAAGAGTCCGTTTTTATTCCAATCCTTCCTCCTCCAATTTCCACCGCTCCACACTGTTAGCCAATAATTGCTCACAAAACTGGAAATGTACCAAGGGCTGGGATTATATTAGCAATGGAAATATTAAAAAAGGAAATGCTCGGAAATTAAAGGAAAAGTGGAGAAAAGTTTCTGCATTCTTGTATCATACAATGGTAATCCCAGTATATACTAGACTTTCTATTAAAGTGTACCTCCATATGAAAAACAACCTCATATGATACTCACACTATATACTGTTGGTGCTTGAGATGCATATGTTTATTGTGCGATAGCGTCTCCTTATGTCAAGTCATTTAAAGGATAATAGAGTCACCAAGTCTTTTGTGGATCCGTGTATACACAGCAATGTATAAGTACGGCATATATATACGGTAACGAGATATAGACATTGAAAGTCCTCACGCATCTTAGCCGACTTAGCTTAGGGGATCTTGCAGGAGTTGCCAATGAGAAATGCCACAAAAGTTGTGTAAACTTTCTCAAAGAGAAAACAAAGTTGAATAATTGAGCAACTCTTCCTTTCATTAATATGCAACAGGAAGAGGAAACCAAATGAATTTCCAGCTTGCACTCCTAATAATAATTACGATCAAGTATTTAACAGGTTTCAGTATGCGGAGGGACCCTATTAAAAACCCCGGAGTATCTTGTTCAGGCGCTCATAACCATGCAAGCATAGCGGCTCCATATGCACCTATAAGTAGTGACTAATAGATGTGTGTATAAATACATATTTGTACAGCATCTAATAAAAAGGCACTACAACAACTAAAGGACACTCAGCTGCTATTTCGCATTTACATATACACACATAAATGTCTCATGTTCCTTGTAACTCGATGCAGGTAGGGTTTTATGCACAGCAGCCTCTATACTTTGTGTGTGTGTGTGGATAGGACTGCACGTGTACTACGGACACCTGTTTAGCTTACTGCAGCACAAGTCTCGGTTGCTGTTGCTGCAATCCATGAAATTCAGCGCATATGAACGCAAGTTAATAATGTAAACCCAAAATACATTCTATCAGCTCATACACCGAAAGCGTGAGACTTCCAAGGGATGCTCGGTGCTATTGAAAAAAGCTTTTGGTGTACAGTGGTGATGGTAGATTGTGCATGTGTTTTGGAAGTAAAGGAGGAAATGAGAACCTGATATGAAGGACCATGCTAATAGCAACTCTCACTTCCCATCTCAAAATGACTCACCCGCGTCTTGGCCCATCTCTTGGTTAATGTCTTTTATATCAATCTCTCACCTCCATATATTTAATTATTCACTCCCTCCCTACTTCATGGTACTTCTTCCCATATGTCACTTCTCTCTTAAAAGTCTCCTCCTCGCAAACTTTCCAAGACTCGGGGTTTACAGATTTTACATAATATTACAAGACATATCTACTCAAGTATAGTACTGAACGTACCTGGAATGCTGCTAGGTACACTGGGGCTTCTTCCAAACCTGAGGCATCCAACACTAATTTTTTAAACTTCACTCGTCTTGCGTTAATATTGCTGTCGCAATTGTAGTTCGAGCGAATGCGGATGTTTTGGTTTTATTTACACGACTAGATTGTAGTTACAATTTGATTTGCTTTCTCGCTTCAATCGGTTAATATGTTTCGTTGCGGTTGCTTACTTTTGATTCCGCGGTGTCGTCTTTCCAGAAACTAGATTGTGTTTCTCGTAGGTAGAGTTTCTTGAAGTTCCTTATTTGAATTAGTTTTGTTTCGTTCAACTTCAGTTTGTTCAAGCTGCTGATCAATTAGCTGCGCCCTTGAATAATTTTCAATCATACATAAATCTATGACTCCGAGTATTTTAGAATCTGCTTACAAGTTAGTTGGGGTCCTAAGTATTTCTAAAGAGTAAAGTTGTTTGTGTAGGTACAAAACAGTGAAATATTTGAATTAGTCACAAAGAGACTACAATATAATAGAGCACAAAGATAGAATATTTTTTTCAGTGAATTGTTCCTTCGTTGTCTGTTGCTGTGGTTAAGTAACAAGTCCTTGGGTTGCGTTCTCCTGAATTATTACTTTCAGGTCAGTAGTGTTTTGATTATTGTTAAAGAGAGATTCGGTGGAATTATTTGCAGAAGAAGTGGTCGCACTTAAGTCGAGCCGGACTTAAGTATATAGTTAAGAATCGGCGTCTTAAAAGATACTGACAATGATTAAGAATGATTCATTGCGTATCAAGTGTTATTATGTTGTTGATCCAACTGTGTGGCAATGCTCTGGATAGCGTCGGGTGAAAATGTTGTACAAGAGCGAGTAAAAGGTGTGCAGTCCAATGTTGACGTAGACGTGGCGAGAGAGAGAGAGAGATGATTGCACAAGTTGGAGACAAAAAGGTACAAAGAATTTCTTGCTCCTCGGGATTTAAAGATCTGCAGTCGAAAAGTAGTAAGTGTGTAGTATATAGTAGTAGTGATGATGATAAGATGTGTTAGGTTAAAGAGGATGTCAAAATAGGACACCCGCACAGATCCGTTTGGGGAGGACAAGGAAATATATCTTGTCTGTCTGAGTACTGGAGGTACCCTGAAAGTTTGCCTGAAAGGAAAACCGTAAAATGAGAAAAAACATCATGCGCATATTCGTCGTCCTCGTCCTCGCAAACTCTCACTGTGTTTCACTCCCTTTCTCGGCTGATCGATACGATGGAGGGGTCGTACTATTTTCTGTTTTATGTAAGTGCGTCTTTATAGAATAGAAGGAACCTTGTTGGACCTAGGTAGCTTTTGTAACATCACCCTAACGTTTGCATTCCGAACAATAAATATTGTAAGGGGGCCAGGCACCAAAACTCTTCTGCCTTACCTTCAGTCTGTGTACATATCCCTTCGGCATGTTTATATGTATATACACATCCCTTTAAATTCTACTTTCATTCTTTTATACTCTCCTAAAAACTTTAGCATTACATATCCCCTTCAATCCTATTCACATTATATTCCTGCAGCTCTTAAGTATTCCCCTGCATTGTAAAATATACCTCTTTTTGCATTGTGAGCCAAGAATCAGTTTTACGTTGCAAGTAAATAATACCTGGTATATTACTTGGACACATAGCGCCTTTTACAGTACATGTACATAGCCCCTTTTGCATTCGATGTACTTTACCTTCTTTTGCATCCGATGTACTTTACCTCCTTTTGCATTCGATGTACTTATGGCACCTTTTGCATTCCTGGTACTTATAGCACCTTTTGCATTCGTGGTACTTACTGCACCTTTTGCATTTCATGTACTTACAACACTTTTTACATTCCGAGTTCGTACAGCATCTTTTACATTCCATGTACATACAGTGCTTTTTACTTTCCACTTAGGTACATGCATACAACACATTTTACATTACACATTTCCCTTCATGCATAGTGTAGATCCTTTGAAATGGTAGGAATATTGATAATCATGTGTACGTACACTCGTTTGGAACGTTACTGCATATCCGTACCTATTCCATTAAATTGTCCGCGTGGGCCTCTGCCATGCATACGGCATGATGCATATCAATCACACACGATTTAATACGTGCTCCCGAGCCGTATGCAGGACCCAGGGTTTACTACCCCGGCAGTTATGCAGTTGTGTAAGTATAGTAACAGTCACTACTGACTTAAGTCTTCTACATAAGTGTAAATACAGGATTACACCGATATGTTTGAGAGCTACAAGTGTAGCATTATATGTACGCGAGGTAGGGAGAAAGAGAGAGAGAGAGGGACATGAAAACAGGCCGTGTCGCATGCATTCCGTCTTCCCCAGCAACTTACTTTATCCCCCCGCATCTCGATTTCCTGCAAATAAAAGCATGTCTGAACTGAACACTTGATACGGACAGGAGCATGCATAGACTCCAGCATACTGCACACGGCACAATACAACTTGTCGTCCACAAGTGACCCACTGAAAATATCCTTTTTACGTGTTGCCTCCTTCTCCTACTGCTGTAGTCTATAGGCTTCTTCCTCTTTCACCAAAGCACTCGTTCCAGGAAAAATCATTCTTGTTATTCTAGAGAAAGAGACCGGCTCCACGTCTCCAGGAAAGAGCGTGAGTCTGTGTAACTTTCGGCGGATGGAGATATATTATAGGAGTCATACTCTATTTGAGTGTACTAGGATATATACGTAAGTATACATATCAAGCTTACGTATATAATTATATCTCCAGCATATTCATGTAATATAATATTATAGCAAGTATCTATGTTATCCAAGTGTATACATGTATATATTTTTATTACTGGAATTAATTCCAGTGCCAAATTTCATACTGATGATATATAGACGGAAAACAGCCTCGCTCTATATTTAGATGAGGTAATTTATAAAAGTTTAGGAGAATTTAATTTATATAACACCAGAATTTACTAGTAAATGTAATTATATAATGGAATAATTTATGGAGTACAACTAACCCCATGTTTTGGGGAATAAATGTAACTATATAGGGGAAGAGCTTTCTGGTAAATAATGACAGTGGCTACTATTAATTGTGTGTAATGGAAGGCTGCTGGAAGCTATATAAACAGTATGCAAGCATGGATGTAAATACGTGTAAGCAAATATGCTTACTTGTTAGTGAGTGTACATTTGTATAGCTATAGATATATAAATTCGAGACTATTAAAGCAGTTGTATATACAGTATAGCTTCAACAATGTTATAGTATCTAACTATATTTGTATAAAAGACTATTAATAAATGTTCATATGAGAATATATGGCAAAGAGTATAAGTGTGTATTTACAAGGGAGAGAGAGAGACCGGGAGAACAACAAGTATTATGACGACAGTCAAAAACATTCATTTCGGAGAATTATTCGGTCGTTGCGTAATTGATGAGTGTTTCTGGTCTTGTCAGAGTGTAAAACTCAAATCATTTCTGTGTGGAGGAATGCAGTAGTAATTACCAATTTATCCCGGGACTTCTCCTTCTGTCGTCTAGCTCTATGCAAACAAAAACCGTTTGGGTTGGAATTATACTCTTGTTTATATGTTATTTTACTTGTAATATAAGATAATAGGTTAATAGACCTATTTGGATATCCGCTTCGTTCGTAGGAGGAGAGTTTGTTGTTAATATAATAAAAGAATATTATGGGGAGATAGCTTGTATATAAGCTATTGTATGGTTATAATTCTTTATTTGTATACATAAATGAAATTATATACATTTGTCTATCTACATTAAATACTATGTATAGTTGTACCTACATCTACTGACGTACAGTAAATGATATATTTGCAGAGTATAAATCATGTGTGTAATAACTTACATACATTAAATTGTATACTTGGAGCTTACATAAATTTATTTATGTACACACGGGGCCCATAAACGATCGCTTGCATTGATTGGAGCCCTATAACTGGCCCTTTTTAACTGTCAGTCCTAGTAATGTTATATCAATCATGGATCATATTAATCACATGTGGTCTTTTATTACTCAACTCTCAACCATATACTTGTTCGATTCTAGACTCCACGCTCCGTTGGACGGGACTTTTCCACTAATCTCCTCTCCTTGGGATGCATCTGCACGAATGCCCTTCGGAGACCTGGTATATATAGAAAAACCCTGGCCTTTTCTCATCAAAAACTCCAAGACAATTACTTCTTGATTTCCTGGATTCTTTGATTTCGCCTTTGAAAACCAACTCCCTCGTACACACTGACTGTCAACAGGGGCTGCTGCGAAAACAAATTCCTGTTTTTGCTGCATTTATATGGAAAGAACGTCGCTGACTTACCAAAGACGCTGTCCATGTGAACAAAACGTCTCGCTTTTAACTGTGTGGAAAAACGTGTAGCCGAGAAGGAAGGACAAGGAAAACGGCTTTCTCAGGGTGAGAACCTTCTACTAAAATAAGATCATTCACAAGATGTAGCGAGTGCGGCGCTTCTCCACATCGTTCCAACTTTTTTATCTTGCCCTTTCTCCGGCTAACTGTCAGCAGAACCTGAGTATGTTGCTGAATATGTGGGGAAGATGAGCTCTAGACTCCTGTGAGATATAATCAAAATAAATAAGCAAAACGTAATCAAGTTTTTATTAACGATTCATTATTTCCTAGAACTTAGGTTTGAATACTTAAAACTTGTTTTATTGATGCTCAGATGTTAGGTTTACGTTTCCCGTTGAATTTTTGTGTGTACACGGAGGTGTGTGTAGAAATTAATGCAAGAATAAGTTTTGGGGAACTTTAACGTGTGACATATGACGTGTTTTAGGATTTTTGGCAGAAGGATTGGGAATTTTCAGTTTTTGCTCACAGCACTTGTTACCTCTTTATTATTAACGACCGAAACGTTTCCTGTGGCTTAACTTGATTTACTGTAGCGTTGATGCGGAACTAAGAAAATCTCGAAAGAATTAATCTCCTTTCCTGCCATTTCCAATCCAGTTCCTTTTTAGAAACTTGCCTGCTATATCCCTAATATTATCCTCATCCACCAATAAGAATCACCCGTTAGAAAAACTTTCAAGTGGAGGTGGAGAATACCTTTTAGTAAATTTATTTTTGCAGAGTAGTATCCTTCAATGAAACAAGCATATGCTGGGAATCATTATTTATACGGTTGTCGGTATGTAATTCATGCATGTATTATTATCTTCTTATACAATGGTTTCGTATATAAAGATAAATCAAGTGGAATTATTTTGTTGGAATTAAAGACACATGTGGATGGAGTTTTGAAGGAATCCTATACAATTAGAGTCTTGATAAGAAGAATTCGCTTAAGAATGTAGAAAAGGATTATGAACATGGAAAAATATTGAATTATGAAGTACATTATTGTATAAAGTATCTACATTATAAATGATGAGTGGTGAGCTCATCTTTTATGGCATTTCCTTTCCGTTTGTTTCCTTAGCAGAGGAGGGATGAGAGAGAGAGACGGGGAGATGGGAAAGGATATGGAGAGAAAGCGCGAGAAGGAAGCATGCAGAAGAGAAAGACGGAGAGACCTCCGTGAGAAAAACCACATCTTCGTGGTAAAGTTGAGGAATGAAGTGAGATTTACAACGCTGGTAGAATTCTAGGAGGAAGATATGACAAAACGCTCGATGGGTGGCATTTGGGATTGAACTGGATGCCAGCATCTAATATTTTACCTTTACGTCTGCCCTATAGTGCTCAACTGACAAGTGAAGGGGGAATGAATCACGTATTGTTAGTAAAAGCATCCATTCAATCGACTACAAGAAATCATTCCCGAGAGAAGAAGCAAAAGCAGCGTCTAATCCCTCCATAATCAATAATCCATAATTCAAGCCAGATCAACGGATCGAGAAACTTAAACCAAGAAATAAATTAACAACCAACTTCTATTCCAACCATATACATCCGCATGTATAACAACAATCTTCTTTACATTTTAGTCTATCACAACCTCCGTTCTAACTCCACTAAAACATTTGCTACTTCCAGCTCCACCAAAATCTTTGCTGTATCAAACCCCTTACTATGCCATTACATTACATATTTAATTCCGTTTGATGTTCCCAAGTCTGCTGAGTCAACGGACTGGAAAAGCAAGCAAACTTGAATCTGACAGCGTTCGAAACAAAACAATTTTATCATGATCATACCTATAGTATTGAATGTAAGTTACATCCTCCAAAGTCTGCTCTCTCAGAGTATCAACAAATTATTTCAACTCATCCGCTGCATTACAATCAAACAAGTCCTTTACATCCTCCCAAATACATTACCGATCCACATAGAATTCACATTACGCTCACAAAAACACATTTCACTATCTTCCAAACATTTCACTGATATGTAACTTTACTAGGAATGCCGTATGAGCCTCAACCCACAACAGCACAACATGAATAGACAAGCTGTACACAAGCTCGAAACATCCCTATTACATTGAATATCCCACCGAATACTAAACGTTACTCAATGGAACTTACCAAAATGATGCCGAACACACAACATTATGCTAGGACTCAACTTAGAGACATTATACTCCGACTGAACTCACAACCAACGGAGTTCTCAACGTGCGAACATATGTACAAATACACAGTGACATAAATACTACAGCCATACATATCATTAATATGTGATTGCTAACTATATCATAGAAATACGTAAGCTAAACATATCAAGAATTTATACCAAACCTAAATGTATTACCAATATCCAACAACACATGCTAAACATGAAACTCATAGAGACTGAACAGAGAAAATCGTTGCACTAAGGCGTAAACACACAACTTAACTACACAAATAGACTAGTTTAGAGAGACCAAATAAGCAGATTTACTATCCAAAAGCAAGGACATTACAGTCATATGAAGATGCAGAATTTACTACAGGAGATCATAGTGTACTGTCGCATTAGGAGTATTGCCATTGAAGAAGCAATCCGGAAAGGAAGCGTCCTCACAGTTTCACAAGTTTTGAAACAGAACCAAGAACATGAGTACATTTCCCTGACATGAATCCCAGTCTAGAAATCCTATAGAGACTAAACATGAAAACCTTCAAGTGAAACTTGTGAAATTCCTATTCAAAGTCTATTTCCAATGTGTATCTGTAAATGTAAATATATAGGGAAAAGACATATGCATGATGTTCCCTATAATGAATTCGTCTTTGTGGTTTATGCAGATGAATATTAGAATCTATAGACCATACAGACCTAATGGAAGGACGTAGAAAGGAAGCCTACGGAAGGAGAAGTTGTAGGATAAACGACGGAAGAATATACAGCAGAATTGTGGATGAACATATCAAAATCCTCGGTTTCCCCGCAGCTCACGCTCTACTAAAAACCGTTAAGTCTCAAGTTTGTCAATGTAAATGGCTCTGGAGCGAACATAATTGCATGGGTTATATGTTGGTATAATGTAAATATACGGTGGCCTATACGTCATTATCGTATAGATGTATGTAAGTAGCCGTGAAAGAATAATCAGTTGAGGTCCGCCATACTAACCGCAAGTCTTCGAATTTTAATGACATTAAGCAAGCGACTTGTGACTCCAGTCATTGTTCCTCCTAAGGATTCCCACAGGTAGTGAGGGAAGGCGCACGGACTGAATGTGAACAGGAAGGCGCAAGTTATCTGTTGATTTCGTCTCTCTCCCACTCGCTCGCTCACTCTCTCCCTATCTTTCTGAGTCTAACCCTTGCCTTTGTCTTCCAACCCTCCTTCATAGTCCGGATTCGTTACATCGATACATTCGAACAGGCCAATTCTTCCCTCTGCTCTCACAATTAACTGCAAACTTCTAAAGCTTTTATCAACTCCCAAGCTCGTACTTCTGACTGAATTCTCCCAGGAGATTTCACCGTGAGCCCAAGTCAAAAGAATCTATTCAGACTTGCAAGTCAGAACAAGTTTAAAAACATAAGGTTTAAAAGAATAGGTGTATTCGGATAAATAGTATGTAGTTGTATAATAGACATTAGGATATTATAAGTATTGATAGTAGAGTTGCTCAAGCTGGTTCCAATGATAAGTATCTCTGAACTTACAATGTTATATACAAGCAAATAAATTTCCGGTGTTAAGGGATTCTTCCTAATGAAAAGTTACTTGTATCATGAGTTATTGTTGACAAACAGCACTGGGGGATGTAAAAATAGGTACTTTGCATGAGCCATGGTCGGAGTGTTACGGATAGGCTTTCGTGTTCGGGGTTAATAAATAAGAAAATTAAAACCACGGAGTATCTAAATAATGGGACTATCGTCCACCAAAGAACCCCTTCCTCTCCCAAAGTTTGGACAACTTGTTAGAAAAATTAGAAATAATGTCGATGCAATTTTTCGCCAGTGTTAACTTCAACTTCATTACCCGTATTACACTTTCCCAACCTGTCCACATGACATTAAGCGATGCTTTCATTATTATTTATGCTCCACGTTGTCATCAACTTGTACTATTTTATGTTCCTTCACTGTATTATAGTCTGCTGATACACCGTTATACTAAAAGATATGATGTTCTTATACAGTGCTTCAAAGTGCTTGTGTAGTGTTATAGTGTGCTTACACCGCGTTATAGCCTTGCATGTACAGTGTTCCAGAATGTGTATTCAGCGTCATAATGTGACTATACACAATGATACACGAAGGTTCATAATGAAACGGCATTTAGCTATACAATGAGACAGCGTATATCAACACAAAGCAATATTTGCTTATCTAAATATTCTAACCGAAAAGGATACTCACGATCAGTGTAAAGGATGTTCGAATCTAAAGGAATATGCAGTCTAAAAAGACTTTGCATCTACAACAGCAATTTAACATTATATGTAGCTGAACCTTGTAGAATTGTGCAGGTACATATTTTACGTCTACAAAAAAGATGCTCTCATCTGAAGCGATATTCAAACGTCGGCATATCTTCTGAAGCGTCATGAATATCTAAAATATGAGCTGCATACGGTGAAAGCTATGACTATATAACATTATGAATGATATGGCTGTATAACATTATAAAGGCTGAGAGGTAAAAACTAACAAAGTTTTTCCCTTCAGCGCCGCTTTTCTCTCTCACACTGACAAAAATGGTCTATGCAGCGTTTATACGAATTCTGTATGTATACAGTGGGATCCTGCTCAACCTGTCATTCCGCTATTGATCGATGTGCAGTAAACGGTAATGGTTGTATATGTAAGGACTATTGCTATTAGTACGAGAGAGAGAGAGCACAAGTGCATGCAAGGATATTATTAAACCAGAAAGTTTGTGTATTCAAATCCGAGTCGTTCTACGCTATCTCTAGCATTTACTAGCTCCCATTCCCGCTTTACTTTTCCTCCGTATATTATAAGTACGTATAGGGAGCACACACCAGCGGGAGAGCTTGTACTTTGATGTGTCTACTTATGTGTACATATACTGCCGATACTCTCGTATGTATAGTAAACAGGGAGTAATAAGTACATGTGTAGGTTGGTGTGAGAACCAGGCCAACATACTAGATACTTTTCTTTCGGGGTGTAACTGTGCAAAGGGAATAATTATTATTACTGACCCTGATGGCAAGAAGCCTCGTCTTGTGTATATATCCCTAGCGTGTTTATGAACCTTTCACACATTAATATAATTCTACTTTTATTTATACGGAATTCACATTAGTGGCACTAAAACCACTTACGGATATTCTCTCTTCTGCTCTCTTCTTTCTAACACTTGCCCGTACCTCCGGTAACTTTTCCCCTTGAAGAATACTTGTGGCTCGGGGTAAATCATCGCGAGTTTTATAAGTACGCAGTTCCTTTTATGAATTATACCGTGGTCGTGGCTAGGGAAGTAACTAAGTTAGTACATACTTAAGTACGTAAGTTAGCAACCATGTTACTACGTTAGCAAGCATGTAACTGTGTTAGTGAGCAAGTAAGTGGAAGTTAGTAAGTACGTTGTTGGTGAGGACAAGCACATAATATAAGTAAGGAAGAACATAAGTAAGCAAGTAGGTACGTAAGCAAAAGTGAGAGAGAGAGACAGGAGAGAGCGAACGTCATGACAAAAGTGCTATAGGGAGTCGGGTGACCGGGATGGAGGAAAGTTGTCCGAAAATTCACACCCGAAACCAACTGGTCCCAGGATAATAACGTAAATAAGATGATACCTTGTGATAAAATCACAAGTTGGGAATTGCCTAAATAACAGGCTTCCATACATCCCCCTCTTTTCACAAAACCTCACTCCGCAGCTCTAACCTACAAACTTTCCAACTTGTACTCATTCACTCTTCACACACTCTTTCCGATGTTACCTTATGGATATTTCCACGCACATGCTACTTTCACTTTGTACATAGTAGCACTGCACACCTAAGTATAAGTACGGCGACTGCTAATATCACACGTACATATTTAAGCCAACTCAAGCGTATATGCAGAAAATCAAGAGAAATTACTATAACGGAATCAACTAAATCACAACTATACAGAACTAAACTTGTAACACCTTTGAGCGAGAATGTCTTTATGTAAAAACCCAACTCTTATGAGGTTATGTTCGTAGGAACAAAAAATCAGGTTGTAAATCATGGATCCGTATTCAGCTCAAACCCTTGACTCTCCTACCTTTCATCCTATTTAGTGTCAAAGTTATTCCGACAGAAACACTCGTAAGTTATACAGACGGTCCTTGTGTATAGGTGGAGAGCTGACGACAATACGTCGTGCAGCAATAAACCTGACGATCCGACGACGTTAACACTGCAACTTAAATCGTTAAAACTATGACTTACGGCCGTCTCACGACTTGCTCCATCACTTGTACTAAAGCACATCAGACTACTGCTGGAAAGATCTTGAAGTACGCTATACAGTCAAGTGCATAAGTACAACAGTATAGTAGTACTATAGTAATGAGTATAAGTAGAATAGTATGCTTGGACAAGTAGACGACGGATCCTGCATAAAATGTATTACAACGCAGCGTTACGATGGAATCTGCAGGGAAATCTGCATACGGAGCAATTAAAGTTGTTATAAGTGACATTGGTGCATGTTCACAATGAATTTTACTGATGCATGCTCACATTAAATTTTCGTTATGCATGTTCACATTGGATTTTAGCGATGAACGTAAAGGTCCCAGAGTACTTTAGTGGTATTGTTCGAACGCAAGCAGATATATGCAGTGTATTTTACTGATGTATGTATGGAATGTATTATAAAGATGTACGTACACGGTTCCCATTGAATTTTAAATACCGATAGGTCCAGAAAGAATTTTAGATTGTGGAGCAAAGTCGGATTAACGGCAGTCCTGTGTAATGTGACCTTCGGAGGAGCTGAGTTTAATTGCAGGGATGGAAGGTTGTTTGAAAGCGATCGATTTTAATAAAAAAAACTAGAATTCTAATTCGAAGATTTCCTTCGCTGATTTGATGCCATTGATTTTTCCACTGTCGCATCCTCTCCTTCACTTTGTTACAAAGATATATATAGTAGTGATGGAGGGAAAAGGAGACAGGAAATAAAGAGGGACTGGCATGTCAACGGCGTAAGTGGTTGTCGTCGGCATGAGGTTGAGAGAAAGAGAGATGGAGATAGGGAGACATAGCGAAAGAAGAAGAAGAAGACGACGACGACGAAGAGACGAACAGAATAGGAGAGAGGAGAGAAAAGAGATGTAAAAATAGGTAGGACGTACAAAGTATAATTAATTAGTTGGCAAGGGCTGACAATGAGGGAAAAACGTTGATGTTAGTTTACGGCCAAAGACTCCACACACATATCCATATTGATGATGATGAGTGGATTTCGTGGCTCCACTCCCGTCCCTCCAAGACTTGCTTTCATTTATATTCTTGCCTCTTTGAGCCTGTGAAAGATGCGATCATCATCATATGGAAAAGTCTTATGGAAAAAGCAAAAACATGCTGTAAACACGCAATCCTTCTAAGCGTAGTCTCCCCTTCCCCCCAACACGACTCTCTGATTTTCAACAACCTTCTGCATTCTTCATACTTGCAATAATATAAATTCAACCTCCTTCGATGAAATTTCCAGGAATACGGGTATATTGTAATCATTACTACTGTAGTATCTATATAGGCAAACACTTATAAGTAGAACTGAAAATTACATGTTTGAACTCTTCTTTGAAAATTATATGTAAAAGGCAGAGTCATTAGGGGTTAATCAAGTATCGCCTTCTTTGGTCTCATTTCATCAGTTTCCTCTCAAAAGCCTCTGATGACTTTTAGTCAACAATTTTGTGTCCTTTTGATTCATTACAAGTTTTTCAGTTTCATTTACAACATTCCTTCACATTCATGACAAGATACCTCCAGATTCATCTCCATTGTCTGGTGTTAAGTAATGACTGAATGACCCTGAGGAAGGAAATCCTTGCAAGTTGCAAATCTCATCCAACGAAGAAATATTTTCTGAGTGTCTCTGTATATATAGAAACATTATGAAGAAGGCTCTTAGAAAACAACAGAGGAGACAAGAACCATTGAATTGGTGGGAGAGAGAGAAGGCCTAGCTTTACAATTACGGAATACAATGGATAACAAGGACTTGAACGAGTCTGCACACATATGAGGAGCGTCAAGTCGTCCATAGTATCACTGACGGAGGACAAAGCCGTTGGAAAATAGCCAATCTCAGCAATTGAGCATTGTATGTTGCATACGGTGTTGTCATAAAAATTATGATGCGAGAATTCGTATTGTTGCAAATCCCCCATGCTCTTATTACACTTGTGTGTGTGTATATCTACACTATCCCTCCGACGTCGGTGTCTCTCAATACACTGTATCTTGACTTATACATAGCTCCTTGTATAGACAGTCTCCACTCTCTAACTTTCATTGTAGAGACTTTCACGTCTGCCGGAGATATCTACACACGCAGTCATTCAAGTGGATACACAGACAGTTCTCCGGCAAAAAACCAAGTAACGAGAGAAAATTCAAGTGTAGACGAGCACTATAGCTTTGGGATAGAGTAATGAGAGAGAGAGAAGGATAATGGGAAGGCTTTTCCGGGACAGCTCTATATGGCACTGTTGCTGCTCTTTACATTCGTATATATAAGATAAGATTGAATCTCGTAGCTTGTTTTCCAGCTACTATCCCATAAGGTTATAGGGCTTATGTGCTTCCCATTCCACTGTACCTGCCGTTCTACCCACTACACTACTACTTTGTTAAAACTGCATAATACTATTCGGGGGTCCGCATAATACGGAATACCGGATACTTGTGCACGTACATAATATAAACACTTTTGCGTTATACGGAACTTGTAGTATTACGCGGCTGCATTATAACAACTTCAACAGCATGATAATACATTGCTTCTGGGCTCGTCAAGTACGTTGCATATACATAAGCGTGAAATATATTGTGCGAGGAATACAGTGCACGTAGTAGTATACGTAAGATACATAATGCATAGCTCCTTCAAGTACATTTGGGAAGCTACATTGTAACCACGTGCACTGTGTAAGTACTTGGAGTACAGTGAATAGAAGTGAAAAACACATCGCTGGGATACAAAAAATACGTGGAATAGATACGTAAAATACAATGCATGGGTACGAAAAATACTGGAGCAGCTATAATGCATTGCATAGATATGAAAAATAGTAGGAATAGGTACGCGACATACATTGCATAGCTAGAAAAAAAAACAAGGACCAGATACGTAAAGATGCATAGCTTACTTAGTGAGAATACATTGCACTGTAGAGCAAAATGCGTTGGATAGACACGTAAAATACATTGCACACAGTTAAGGAAAATACGTTGCATAGGTATGTGAAACTAACTGAATAGATACTTAAGGAGTACGGAGATACTTGTAGGATGCCCAAATGATGCTTGTACATAAAGCGCTAAGTTGGTGCTACTGCAGGAAAGTATATGTATATACGGATAGTGTGTAGGTAACAGGCTTGAGCAGTATCTATAGGAATCTATATGGGATCTTGTTTGAAGGGACGGTAATACATCTTAAGGAGATACTTGTAGAATTGATGTTGGAGTTGTGTTTGGAAGAATGCAGTAGTATTGAGGATAGTTATATATTATAAAGGGGAGACTGTGGAGAGAAAAGTTTTGGGTTGGAAAGAGAAAAAGGATGCAAGTCCATGTGAAAGTGTGTGTGTGAATGATATAAAGTTGATATGAATAAGATTATATATACATGGTGGATATACTGCAGAAATGAAACCTAAAGGGCTCCTTTCTCAATCGATGGATGGAGTGCGCGCGCAAATTCGTGCACCCGGGTCCATTCCCCAAAATTCCCTATGTAATTCTATCTCCATGGTCCTTGCACTTTGTAGGTAGCCCTCGACACACACCAGTTTTTCGGCATTAATCGCTTCTACATTTAAAAGCCAACACACATACTAGTAGGAGTCCACTCGGGTTCTACCAAACCACCCAATACCACTCATTCCTCTATATAGGGATCATAAAAACGAAAGGATCCGGACTGCAACAGGAAAAACCTTCTACTACCTGGAATACCATGGCTGAGTAACCACATACACACACACACGAACACACTCACTACTCCTACACGCTCATACACATACAAGCTACAAGTATTCTTGAAGAAGAAGCACTTTCCCTCGATTCCTCCAGTAGTCCTCATTTAATCTACGGTGCTGCAGTTTTTTTCTTCTTCCAAGGAAAAACTGCAATCAAAAATCATCCGTGAAAATATGCTTAGACGATAATCAGAAGATGTCTAAGCACAAGTTACTATTCCTCGGCGTCTCAGCTCCTTCATCATTATCACAACAATAATAATTTACGTTTCCCTTTGCCGACATTCCGTTACATTCCAGGAGACTGCCGTGGTTGGAGGCAACTTGAGGAGAGGAGATCGAGCCAAATGAGTGGAATCAGTGAGACAAGTCTACAGGAAAAACGAAGAAGCAGATGTGTGTCTTTAAATTTATTTGAGCCTGCCACTATTACTCTTATTGCTACCTTTATGGATCCTTTCGTCGTCCTTGCTCCTGAGTCCGGAAAAACTCCCCGAATTCGAACTGACGGCGGATTACATGATAAATTATTGAGGATTAATTGAAGAAAATTCAACATGTGATTTCATTTTTTTAAACGAGGGGAAGGATCCTTTTATCCTTTTTCTTATTATTATTATTACTACTACATAACTTCAACAACAACGAAATCAACCATTGTCCATCTCTGTGATGTGACCACTTTCCACCAGTTCAGATAAACTGAACGGATAAGAACAGAAAAAGTGCACTATCTACTTTCACCCTTTGCTTCATTTCCTCCCCCAATCATGACGACAACGACCCTTTTCCCCTAAAAAAATAAACATTACTTTTTTAATAAATTTTGAAAAACCCTTGTAAAATACAACGAAATCTTCGGAAGATACCACCTGGAAGTTATAATTCACGCTTATTTTTTAGAAGAAAATATACCGTTGTGCTTGATAAATTTTTTGTAAAAACGAGAAAGAACGAAAGAGGAAGAAGAATACAAGAAGACAAGATAGTTAACCAGGAATACAAGGTGTAACGTAACGTGTCACTAGAAAGCAATAAATATAATAAGAATGCCTCGCTGTTTGATGGCCAAGAAGTGGAAGAGCTTGGCTTACGAGAAAGAGAAACAACAACTTGATTCTTCCGAGTCTTTCTCGAGTACTTCAGGTACAAATTCACTCCTTGGTAGCAATAAAAGTACAAGTGGTCATGGAAGCATCACTAGTCGCCTTTCTTACTTGACTGCTGCAGCCTCTTTTACGTCTTCATTTTCTTCCGATCACTTTGATGCCATCAGCCTTCATTCCAGTAGTGAGGATCCTCCGACGAATCTCATTCAGTCGAAGACAACGAATTCTAATAGTCAAAGCAATAATCTTCTGCATGTCGCCGTTAGTCCGATCAGTGGAAACAGCAGCAATAATTCTGTAACCAACAGCAATAATACTTCTAATAATAATAATAATAATTCTAGTCATAATTACAATAGTCACAATAATTCATCGTCTCACAACAATGCTAGTCATCAGTTTAAAAGTCATGCCGCCGAACCCCCGTCAAATCCACTCTCCCGGAGACCCAATGTCAATAATAACATGTCCCCTGCTCCTACCTTACCTTCGGATAGTTCTTCCTTGAAAATGCCTAAAACATGTTCCGAACCCACCATCATCGGACATCATGTCAGTGCCAATAGTAACTCAAACGGTCACAACAATTGCAATCCTTGGGGTCCATCCAGTCCTACCGAAGGGGCCACCGCTCCGTCGCCTCCACCAGCCTGGCTACCGGCACCCACTGCCGGCAAAGTCACCGTCTTGTTTAATGGTAGGTTCAATTCTTGATACTTAATCTTACCTCAAGTGATTTAATTCTGTTTAATAGGGGTTTTGTAAAGTAATTTTTTCATTATAAAATCTTTATTTAACTACAATAACATCACTCCCGCCGATTAAAATACTTTTCTAAATCAGCAAAAATTTTGACTCCACTATTCGTTCTGAATGTTATACCTCTATTTGCTCCACAACAAGAATATAAGCACATCAAGTAGAGCTGAAAAACCATGTAGGAAAATTACATTTTATATTATACAGCAGGCGTATGGGATTATTAACCACGCTTGGTTTTGAATGTGCGAGACAAAATTACATAATGCCATGATCAAAACCTTCAGTGTCAACAAGTTTTAATTAACGTTCGCAGAGTAATCGCATTAATTACCCCAGTACTTACTTCAATACAAAGCATCAGGTTATTAAAGGAATCCTATCTCTCATTGATCTTCGTGTAAGCATAGACGTATACACTTATATGATAGTTGTATATCTAGACCCCAATTGAAACATTAGACAACAACAGATTCAGACGAAACACTTAAATTTCACAGCTGGAATTGTTTGTGCATTGAGCTTGACCTTTTGGAATAATCTCCTAGTAACAACAGCTTTTCCAATATACCAAACAGCATCCTCACACAAAGAAGGCATTAAAGAGAAAACAATATTTTTGAAATAAATTTAATCTGTGCAGTGGTAATGACGGTATATATAGATTGCGCCAGAGGTAATGCCTAATTAGGGGTGGAGTAACAAACTTAATTGAATTATTCAAGTCCTTCCGCCAATTGAAATTTGAGATTATAAGGAAGAAAAGTTTGACGTAGGCCGATGTAAAAATAATTTGAGGAAAGTTGAGGTTTATGAAGCGACAGGAGAGACACTTGTCGCTATGCGATACCCAATGAGAGTAATATACAGCGCAAAAGGTAGAGGAAAGACCAGGATACAATATAATTTTAGGCCTTTGACTATACACATGCGGAGCTGCTCCTGCAGCAAAATTCTTAACTTTACTTGTTGTTCGTAACTGAGTTTGAAGGAGGTAAATGGAAGGATACCGGGGAGATTAGGATTGAAAGTTATGGGAAAATCATATGGAAAGTTGGATGTTGAAAGCATATTCCTCTCGTTGAATGTTAAGCAGCGAGAGATGAAAGTTTCCAAGTGCTACTGAAATGATGTAGAGACTGGAGGCGGACAGGATGAAAGTATTAAATTGGAAAATAGGCAATAGAAAAGTTGGAGATAAGACAAAGTTCAATTAGTTATTAGTAATATAAAGCATACCTATATATCTGGAAAAGATACTGCTTGGCCCGGACTTGAGCAAAGAGTTTGGCAATTTTTTAATGATAAGAACATTCGAGCGAAATTGCATTTTCACGAGGGAAATTGGAGCTTCTAGAAATGACTACAAATTTCATTTGATTACTATTTTAGCGTGTAATTTGCCAAGTGGATAAGTTCAAGTAGAGAATTTAAAGGGACATGTGCTACTATTAGGTATTATAAGCTTTATACAGCCAGCCTGTACATATTATCTAACTTTTACACACTGTGTATTCTGCATATCTCGTACACAATCCCAAGTTTCTGGTGCCTGTGACAGTATAAAAATTAGGAGGAGGACCATTTCTGATATAGATATTGAAGCATGGACAGAATGGCAATGGTAATGGCTGATAGTTGCTGGGAAATCATGCTGACTTTCATTACTCTTATTAAAACCACTTGGCGCTTTCTCCACGTACCGCAAAGAAATCATTGAATTTTCCCTGGCTCCTCTGTTCAACTAATACAAGGCCCTCCGACAGCCCACGACAGAGTAGTTAGTCTCCCTGCAGTCACTAATTACCATACTTACAGTATGGGCTGAGCTTTTCCATCAGTCCGCTTTCCGCTCAATGGCTCAAGTATAACTATAAAAACAAACATGCTTGGTTAAACTTGTACTTTCAAGTGGTTCAACCAAAGCGTTTTAATCCTCACGAATACTACTTGGTTTTAAAGGGATGGTTGACACCCCATATCAACGTCTCTTCCCAAATGCATTTCTACAAATATACTATAGCTATTGTTCAAGGGCCTATCATACATCTAGTACTTCCTCTTCCAACTTCCACAGCTCTCAACTTCATTCACAGCTCATTTCTGTAAATAGCCTTCTCCTCCAACCACACAATGCTGCTTAACGTATTACAAGATAGTACTTCAACACTCTACTTCCAAAACTTATTGCTTTACATAACTTCACCGGAGACCTACGAAGGATTTATACAACTCTGCCTCCATGATACTTAACGTATTGCGCTTACAACTTCCAATGAATGATACGTAGCGTAATGGGCAATACTACTTCCATATAGTGATGCTTAACATATTGTAACTTTTGTGGAATACGATCTCAAGCATATTGTGCTATACTAGATGCCAAATACTTCTCATTCAGCTTGCTATGTATAGTTATGTGTTGACGATCTAGTTATAATACTAAAATAGTCGTTTCCCAAACTTGAACAATACCATCTTCAACAATGCTAGACATAGTAGTACTTGACATGTTATTTAAGATATAATGAAAGTTCGCCCCATTACGAGGCATAACTAGAACTTTTTAACAAGCGCCGAATGCACAAACAATTCGTCAAGATATACGGTAGAGGCTAACAATGACTGAACTATTCTGATAAGAGCTGGAAAAACTTGGCAAATTCTAGTATTTAACTCTGTACTCAAACACATAAAGTAGCCATGTTGATATGTAGTTACTACATGTTTAACTATTGTATAGTTAGCTCCTAAGTACCTCAGAGTATTAGATCCTGGGACCAACTTCCTTTAGATGTACTTTGCAAATACAGAACAATCGCTATTAATGCAGATATTTCACTGTTGCTGTGCCTGTGTAGTTTGTCCAACATTCCCGTACAGAGTATCTAGAACCATAGGAGTAGCTGGAACGTTACGTGACATAACATTGCCATAGTAAACATTACAAGATGTACGTTCACATCGAGGGCCGTTAATCTTTTGCACTTAGCGAGGATGCTTTTCCCAATAATGGAAGACATAACAGCGAAGCCTCCACGGCTTGGCACAATGTTTGCGAGTGATAGAGAAGTGCAGGAGGAACATGAGGATTGGGAACGATTTGATCTGTGTACTTGTCGGATGTACAGAGTATCACTCGTGAGAATCCACACCGCTGTTGTTAATTTACTGAGCTCCGTGGAACATGCAGGACTCCGTACGGGGGTACAAATTAAATGGATCGGAGACTTGTGG
The DNA here is from genome assembly GCA_034696945.1 of Lipothrix lubbocki. Classification (NCBI taxonomy): domain Eukaryota; kingdom Metazoa; phylum Arthropoda; class Collembola; order Symphypleona; family Sminthuridae; genus Lipothrix; species Lipothrix lubbocki. The sequence continues at coordinate 87,152 of JAQGAK010000018.1, read as the reverse complement.
AGTTAGCGGAGTGAGCATAGTAGGGTGTGGAGTAGGAGTGTGTGGGATATGAGGTATAGAGCTTGAATGACATAGGAACATAAACGTGGGGTGGGTTCATATATGCTACTAGCATTTTCAGACGCAATCAAATTAGAAACAGCTGTCGTAAAAAGGAAAAAAATGGAGAGAGGCATGTATAGGGAATTGGGGAAAAGAGGGAATAGTTTGAACACATAAGACACCTCTTGGGTGAAGAAAACAAGTTAAAAAGTGTGGAAAGAAAATGATTGATTTGGGAATTTTGGGATTGTGGGGACGCGGGAGTGATTGGAGGTATTGGACCTGACTGATGACAAAATGGATTTGACTTGGTTGCAGGGTACCTGCAAGAATCTCCCTCTTACCATGGAATTTGTGCCTCCCCTGTACCAAACGAAGAGGCGAACGTGATGAACATGGACTCCCATCCAACATCTGTGTTTAGAGGTGTACCACACTCGAGATTCGGATGTATACCACCACCTAAAAAGAGAGATTTGTATCGACCGTACTCCTTGCCTGAATCAATTGTAGCAGTTCAACAAGAAAAATTGCGACTTCAGTCCGTATGTTCAACATTATTTGAAAGGAAACCGGAAGATTTGACGACAGCACATGCTATCCTGGACTTGAGTACTTCATCACCACTTTTGCCAACAACAAATACCTCACCTTCGCATAGCCTAATGGCCGTATCAAGCTCTTCCATCAGTTCTACAAATGAGAGTAAGCATAGTGTAAGTACTCCGACTGTAGCAAGTACTGTGGTCGTGGTTGCGTCTCAGCCTTGTTCAAACCCTACACCAGAATATTTGGAATCTCCTCCTGCTGACAGCACAAATCTAAGCTGCAGTCCTGCTTCCATGAAGAATTCATTTGCAACACAAGACTCCATCCATGCAAATGAGAGTCTAAACTCACCTCAGCCAGCAAGTCAGCAACATCACCAGTCGTTACAGCAGCCCCTTTCCACATTAAATACAAACATGGCAAGTGCTCGTGATGTCCTGGTTGTCAATGGAAGTAAGGAAAGAGAGATTGACACAGAGTTTGGGGATACGCTAGCTACAACGTCGAATCCCTCGTCAGCCAGTGGAAGTCTTTCTGGCAAAACTGTGGCATACACTTACGAAGCTTTTTTTGTAAGTGATGGTCGGTCCAAGAAAAAGTCAACTTCTGGTTCACTGTCGTCACCTAAAGAGAATCTAACAACGGACATGACTCCGATGAATCGCTTCTCCGCTGATTCCGACTCGGATAGTTGTCCAGCAAGTAATTCGAAAACTCGGTACACGTGTTCGGAGTGTGGAAAACACTATGCTACATCATCGAATCTCTCGCGACACAAGCAAACTCATCGAAGTCTTGATTCACAGTCGGCTAAACGATGTCCAACTTGTGGCAAAGCGTACGTGAGTATGCCTGCCCTGGCGATGCATATCCTAACTCATAACTTACATCACAAGTGTGACGTATGTGGAAAGGCTTTCTCTCGTCCATGGCTTTTACAAGGTCACATGAGATCACACACGGGGGAGAAACCATACGGTTGTGCTCATTGTGGGAAGGCATTTGCAGATCGGTATAGCTCTTGTTCCTTAAATACAATGACAAACATTTCTATTCAATGCTTTTGCATGTATGTATATGAATGTCTACATCGTTTATACAGTATTTATGCATGTCTATATGTATTTGAATTTCACCTTTTAGGTCCAATCTTCGTGCTCACATGCAGACTCATTCCTCTGCCAAGAACTATACTTGCAAACGCTGCAATAAATCTTTTGCCCTCAAGTCATACTTGAATAAGCACTATGATTCGGCCTGTTTTAAAGATTGTCCATCACCTTCAGATGCAGAGAACACTAACTCCAGCTCCTCCAGTTTCGACCAAATGGCCCCTACGGCACCTCATAATGACACGTCGTCGTCGAATTCATCATCTTCATCTTCCTCAGCTACCTCATCATCGCCAACAGCAGCAACAACTTCTACAACATCCCTACCATCAACTGTTCCATCAGTAGAGGTAATTGTGGAAGTAACAACAAGTTGAAAAATCGAACTATCGATTATACATTTTAATGCTGACAGCCTCAGACATAGGACAAGAGCCAGTGCTAAATCCTCCGATTCTCTTTTCCTTCTTTCCTTTCCTTCCTCCCGTTATATCAGTAAAAATAACAAGGATAAAAACTGGCTTTCATGCCATCCAACCAAAGTTTCACCTTCTATGAGCAACAACAAACAACAGCCGAAGAAGACTCCAAAAAATCCTTCTTCTATGGTAAACTCCATTAGGCTTTCCATAATGAGTATTGATTGCTGTAACAAGCCTCTCCCGCTTTCCTGGCATTTGAAACATCACCATTTCACAATGAAAGTTAACCAAGGTAAAACCTAATTATTTTCTATTATCTAATTACCTTTCTACCTCCCTGTTATCTCCAGGAACCCTTCAATAACTCTTCACGCAATTCAGGTTAGACCTACCAAACTTAAACATCTTACGTGCAGGTTCATCATTCTTCACATTCCAATACATACATGCTACAAACTTCCTTTTCGTTTCCCGGAATTCCTTCAGTATTCCTATAAACAGTAAAGGATCAATCAAAAGGCATGACATGAATAACCGTTTTATTATAGTAAACTCTTACCCCACAATTCTATTCCCTCTTGACATGGGGTGCAACTGGTGCAATATACGCATCTTAAACTTCCGAGAGACTGCATGAAAACTCTAGAAAATATGAAATAATGACATATAGATATATATGTAAATATATGACATACATTCAATTATATATTACACTTAAAGAATAATATTAATCTAGAAATATATCTACACCGATTTTTAGATCAAGTCCAACCAAAGTTTTACTCCAGGGGTTCTTAGGTACGTCACATAATATTATATTATTAGGTTCCATGTAATAATAAATATACGTATATATAATTTTATAGAAAGTGAAACCCCTCCTTTTATATTCGTCACATATTATATTTCAAACGGAAGGCGTTCGGATGGCCAGATTGAAACGAATAAATATTTAACTTTATAGAATATAAGTCGAGATTTAAATTTTTGCATGGAACACAAATTGGTAGAGGACACAAAAATATTAATAAGTAAGTAACAATTAATTTTAAGACTAATATTATTCTCTAATCATAGATAAAGTATATATCAAGACATACGAACAGAGTCAACTCATGCATGGTTTAGATAATTTAAAAAAAGAGTCTGACAGATTTTAATGTCAAGAAAACTATGGGTCACCATATAAATACAATGTAGCTCTATTATATTGTTAAATGGCCAAAAGGGGAAATACATATTTCCAGACCAGAAAATATTTTAGAAATTACAATTTTAGAGAGGTCAAGACCGAAGGAATCAAGAGGTTCCACTGTCTTAAAAAATCATACATGATAGGCAATTAGGTACTATTTTACATTACAAGCAAACTACAAAACTTTTACTGAAGTTAGGATGAATGCTCCTGAACATGTCCTCGTTGTCTGTCATAGCATTAATACGCCAAGTAACACTTTTAACGGATTAAAAAAAATCAAAACCCGTGCTGTCCTGGGATTTTTAAAGAATAATTCTTTAAAACTAATTACTATAGTTTATCAAAGATGGATGTCACCGTCAGTTTTGTATAACCCTAAATCCAATACCTATACTACCCTTATATGATAATATCAAGTATAAACACCATAGCTTTTCAATGGTAAAATCCTTTGCATACTACCTTTTCAACAGTCTAAAACAACGAATTCCAAAGTGATTGAACATTCCGTATATGGAACATAAAGTTCCAGAAAATGGATGTGTAAAACTTTACATCGAAATATAATCAACTTATCACAACGAATATTTTGAGCAACGAATTTCGCAACTAAAACCTGAGATATAGTAGTTCGTATATACATATGGTACGTAGTATTGAATAATTAATTCGAAACTTCTTGGTTTAATTTGTTTTTCCGGGATGTTTAGACAAGGGAACATTTTAAGAATATAGTCGATGTCAACTTTGACAGCAAGTAGTCATTAACATTTATATTGTTTCTATATTTTATATAGATGAATAGGTAGGGTTTTAAGTATATCATATATGTTGTAGCATTTACATACATATAGTAAAGTTACGTAGATAGTAACTTCGATGACTGCTGTACTTGCTATTCAATTAGTGTCTCACAATCAGTATGAAAAAATCGGTTGACCAACCAAAGTCTGGATAAAGTATGAAAAAAGTTTTGGTGTTAGAATTAAGTTGAAAGTTATTGCATATTAGATATATAGAGCAGAAAACCAAAGAGAAGAATTAAAAAAAAAGGTTATACGCATTGTGAAATAGAGTTAGAGGCCTATTTCTGACTATGCGTTTAAAATTCCGGCTTCGCGATTTCGACACCGTCCAAATCAAGTGTATTGGTTTTTGTGAAGACGTTTGTTGCCGTAAGGGATGTCTGTAATAAGAAAGGATTTTTTCCTCTGGGTATATCTATAATATAAAATACAGAAACGAGTACGCGATTAAAATCCCTTTATAGAATTGATGGAGGGAAGAAAGTAGTTACTGTCATATTACTGCTGCCGTTAAGTTTCATAAATGACTAGTAAAAGAATATGTTTGATTTGAGTTTCGACGAAGAATCAAGCTTCGGTTTCATTCCATTTGAGTGGGAAACTAAATGGATTTCTATCAGGCCCATTCGTGTATGAAACTCCTTTTATGCCTCGAAGCATTAAAGGTTCCCTCATAGTTCAAAGGAGAATGCTAATACCAAAGATAAATTACTGCAATACGGAGCTATGGAAGGAATCTTCACAAATATAGCTTTCGTTGGCAGCTAATAACCCTCTTTATTTTTAGGAATATTTATTATTAATACATTAATACTAGTACATGTATTATAGATCCGTCTTGATAAGTTTTCTCAAAGACTACTAAAAGAAAAGTGAAGACTTCGTCAAGAAATCGTTGGGAAAAACTCTCTCTACTTATAGTAGATATGTATATAGAGATTTGTGATTTGAAAAGTGAGCAGGATCATGAACAATGAAATAAGATGCCTTCACAAACTGTTAATCTATTGTGTCTCACAAACTTTAAATCTCGTCGGTTATACAAAAGACCCAATAAGGTATGTATTAGACATTGAGGAACATTCATCCTATCTCCAAAAAGGCAAAACTGACTGTCAGAAATACTTTGTTATTAAGTGCATATATAGTCTTTATCGATTATTTCGCCATGTGAAAGCGAAAAATGGTCAGTTCGATAACTCTGTATCAGGTTTGTATACTAACTACTAGTCACATCGCGTAGTACTAGATCTTTTTGCTCCAGCAAGTGGGCTACACAAAAGTAAGCATTATCCGCCGACATTTTTTTCCTTTTCCTTCTTCAGTCAAGTCATTTACTTTGATATAGTGATTCTTTGACTTCTGATTAAAACTTTACCTTTTAGATAGATAAAGCAGATACACTATACACTCCAATCTCTGTAATGTTAAAATGTCTACCAGGCATATATTTCAAGTAACAAATTACTTTTGAAAGAGATAGATACACTGATTCCACTGAATTACTTTCATCGATCTGAACTAATTCGAGTGTAGAATTTCAGTGTTGAAACTAATTTCAGAATTAAATACCCCCTTTTGAGTTAATTTAGGTCCGTACCAATATTAGTTTCTAGTAGTCAGCCCGTCTGTTTTTTAGATGGGAAGTCCGATTTGAAGATTTAGCTGCAGTGGCAAATAATATGTGTTATATATATCCATAATTCTGCTTTTCGTCGTTTCAAAAACCTGACTTACCTAGAATTGATATGTGTTTAACTACATGTTAGGTATGATTTACTATGTTCTATATGTTTTAACTATGTTAGCAAGCTGCCCGTTTTTGTTTCGGATTTACTTTTTGTGTGCGGACTATATGCTGAGAAATTGACACCCTGCCTGCTGTGAGCACTCTGGAAATTAATTATTGTTCACAAGTTTAGTGCGGATTTAGCCGTTAACCAAGACATGTAAATTAGTCCCGTTTTCTATCCATCAGGTTCTTTTACTACGCTTTAAGAGATACTGAAATCTCTATAGGATGGTGGTTGTCTTGCCTTTGAAACTCTTCAAGTTGTTGAAAGAGGTCCTATACAATAGTTGCTATAAGTATATTAATATAATTAAGGGAAGAATGGGTTGGAAGCATTTTGCGAAGTAGATTGCTTGTACGTAACGTGATATGGCATGGATTACGAACATTGGATTCAAGGGTTGTAGGAAGAAAGGATGTTAATATTTACGGCTTAACCACAACAACAATTTGGCTTTAGTACATAACATACAATTCGTGCCTTAGAGACTTACACAAAAGAAAAAAACAGTATACACCGGTATATATATTACAACTATCTATATTAGAGATATAAAATATACTTACATATAGCAAGAATTTTACATAGAGACTCTTGAAAAACTTTTTGGTATTAAATATATCAAGGTAATATATAAGGTAAAAGATGAGGAAGCAAGGAAGTGGTCGTACTCTATAGAACTATTCAAATTAGGGTAAAATACAGGCTAATTATACGCTAAAAGATATTTTACGGCTTGTAATTCTCAACTTTGAACACGTCGTATCATTTTTCCTCCTACATGTGTAAAGTATTGCAAGAGTCCAACAAACACATTATTACATAACTACTTAAACTGCACTAGTAGTAGATTGTTACATTCTAGATTCTCTCATGCTGTAAATGAGCTTCAAAGAATTAAGCGGAAGCATCCGCTAATTATTGAAATAAACAACCCGCTCTCGTGCTTTTAATTGCCGGTGGATTTACATATTTGAGACGCTCTCTCAGATGGTTTCGGTAAACAACTCCGGTTCTCAATGACGACGCTCTCCTATGGATGTTCCCCCTTGATTATGCTCCCTCTCTCCCATACATTTTTCTCTCAACCACCGTTACAATTATTCGAGTAAAATTATGTGACGTGAAAACGAAACGGAATCACGTCTTGAAATAGCACTTAGAAAACCAGGTCTCCCTCTCTTGGGAATTCTCTTTGTTTGCACATTGGAATATTCCGTGAAGACGGGAAGAAGCAATCCCGTTATGTCAACCTACCAGATATTTCCTCCTGTCCGAAATGATAAATTCAAAGTAGAGTTCCCGAAGGAGCAGAGACCGTTTTACTCCCGTTGTACTACACAACCAACATCCGTACTATCAATCATTTCTCAAAAAATATTATTTAGTATTCGAAAAAGTACCTTGGGTCAAGATTTTCTTTTTTAGACGTGTTCCACCATGCCCGTCCGTGACAATTTGTGAAAATTGTTATATATTTTTTACACTTGTCCCGCCTGAATTGAATTTGCAGGGTGAAAATGCAGAAAATTCTCCGTTCGACAAACTTGTAGATCGTCTAAGATTGCTCTCTCTCTAGAGACATAAACTCCCAAGGAATTTTTTCATTGTCACTGATTCCCTTGTTTTAAAGGATGACAGCTATTTGGACATTCCTAGTATTTCTTTTTGCACATTTCTCGTCCTGTGTTGTTACCCTTGTACACGTTTCTTGGGTGAAAATTATGGACAACATCCAAAATAGACACGTCAACGGGACTCGAACGTCGTCATTAAGAACGCCATCTATCTCCTCTCCCTTGAGATATATAGCTGTGGAGATCGGCGAAGCAGGGCATCAATTGGGAAGATTTTCTCTGTGAAAGTATTAGTTTTCAAATATAAAGCGATTGTGTATGTATATCCCATATTAAATTGAATATAGGTAAAAGCTCACAAGAAAGTTATAGAAATTGAGGATACAGAAGAGCGAAAAGAGCTTAAGGAACCGAAAACATTGCATCAACTTCACTTATAAGTGGCTTATCTGGAGCAGTTGAAAGCAAACCCTTCATCCAGTTAAATAGAAGGCGTCCATATATCACCATCAGATCCGTATCCTAATTGATCAATCTACTATCCGAAACGCAATGGATTTTATAAAAAAAACTAATTTGTTATTGCCGATCTTCATCCGCAAACTTTAGGATGGATCATTCCAAATGTCGTGATGTGCGGGGTTATAACTTTTTTCAAAAAAATCCACTTCCCCCCGTCTGCATTTACATAAATGGTCTAATGTCTCCTTTTACTCATTTATTACATGCGTGTAACTTGATGACTCCACTTAAGAAATTCCACAGCCCTGAGTGTTGCACTTTAGTAGCATCCGGGCAAAGTGGGTGGGTTCTATCATCACTCACTGGATCTAGTGGTATAGGATGCGTATGTCACTGGAAGGTTCGAGGGTGTTTACAGACCCTAATCATCACCACCATATTACACTTTCCTTCGAGTAGCCATCTGAGAAGCCAGACAGGAATGATAAGTTTGAGAATCTCAATTCAAGTTTTGCTATCAGGAAAAAAGATGGTTGACCTGGATGAGGATAAATTATATTCATATAATTCTTCCTAAAACCCGGGTCCCATGCATATTCCGGTGCTTTACATTGAATGGCAAGATTAGTGTCTTCAATAATTTGTTAGCCTTATATATGTTGCTAATCCGATCGATTCTTTGAAATGAGTTCCGCAGCATGAGCACTTATGCATATATAGGAATGAAACAGTTTTACCCGATTTCAATATTTTAAAAAACATTTACCCTTCTCTTTTTAATTCTTTATTAATTACAAAAATTCTCATTTATTTTACAGAAATGTTGACACCTTTTCATTTACAAATCCCAAATGATCTAGCAAATTTATTATATGTTGAGCAGCTTACAGAAACATTAATTTAAACACAGTAATAAACACATATGAATAGCGTTCCATGAACATTTCAAACTATTTTAAACATTTTAGAGTCGGGACATTTAAGGATTAAACATTTTTTGAACACTTGAGTATACTTTGAGTTCATTTTGTTGTAATAGAAAGAGTTTCTAGAAGTCGCAGTTGACATCCTAGATTGCCCTTCTTCTTAACATTCATTGTGCAGTTGTCACTCCAGCCTTCACCGCATCTAGTGTAGTGATTTAAAACTGCAATACATATACTGTATGTATTCGTGCCTGCCTGTAGACCTGGAATCCGTTTTATTGATTGTGAGAGGAATTTTCCTTCCCTGCATTGTATTTACTACTTATGTGTGTACACATAAATAAGTGTATATGGTATTAGTAGGAGCAATAATAAAATAGAGCAGACCGGAAAATCCTTGAACAAGCTAAAAAAAACTAGCATGTATACATACAGTACGAAAATGGCATGTTCCTATAGAGTAAACTTATTAAACAGGACAATTCTCACCAAGATTTAGGTTCTTAAATCTCAACATTATACGTATGAAGATAGATTTTAAGAGCACGATCATCATATATAGACTTATATTTGCTACACTGTACATATATGTGAATATGATAGGAGCCTAGCAGCCTTGCTAGGGGTTAATTTTAGATCAAAAAGTTGATCGTTCACTGTACTGCCTTTCAGTCCAAAATATTACAAGCACGCTATTTGATCAAATTTGTACGTAGCGTCGAATGTGTTTGCTTGTGCTATTATATTACACTTACATATATATAGATATATATATATAAAACATTTACAACGACATTATTGTGGTTTTAAGGTACACACTATACTTGCTATAGAAGGTGTGTAATAAATTATATTTACGTAGTACTGTGTCTGTACATACTTCATCTATATACTTAATAAGCGAATGAATTCTATTTAAGGTATGTTTATAATACAGGTGTAAGTATTAATGTATTGAATATATATATATTATATAGCGAACTTGTTGTTTCAAAGGTTATAGTTATGGTTCGTTGATTGGTAGTGCAGGTCTCGTGTAGAAATTTTTGAAAAAATATTTGAGAATATACTAAAATATTTTCTAGAATTTTGAAAGAAACTACAGGAAAATTTTAGCTCAAAATAACTGATAGACAACGTAAAACTAAAGACTTACCTATTGATTTAGGTCAATGTCTAAAATATTCGCGCAGCAATAAACTAGCAATAAGCATGAAATGCAAGCAATATACCGAAGTGATTCGTGTTACTTAAGTGTATAAAAATAAATATACTCTTTGATGTGTAGAGAAATGTAGTTTGTAAGGAAGAGATATTTTTTGAGTTAGGGAACTATAGTCTATCTATATACTTAAATATAATCATTGCTACATAGTCTTGTGTATATTGTTGTATATATATAACATGTATTTTAAAAGAGCGCCGCGGAAATATAGTTACGGGAGTGAAAGATGTGTTAAAAAAGTGTAACTGACAACGAATATCTGTGAATGCAAACCACTTCTACTGTTACAACGAATAATGTGGAAATGCTTCATGACATTATAAGTTTTTCCATTTGGACCTTTTACCTTTCCCACCTTGAATCATTTATTTGTTCAACTTTCCTTCTTCTTCCTCCTCGTCTATCACCTTCGTATTCCTTCCCTAACACAAGTCCCCGTGTTTCCTCTATTCGTGACTGTTCCTATTCTTGAAACTTTGCAACTCTTATTTGGCATTGCCAACCGCCAACTTATTCCCTTCTCCATCCCATCCCGCAAACCTCCTTTCCTTCGCAAGAGTATCGTCAAGTCTATAGTACTGATAGTATACAAATTTAGAGTAACTATTCCGTTATATTAAGGGTGAAACTTCCAGAGAGGATATTATAATAATGAGTTTATAATCATGTTACGACTACTTGTTACTACTGTGGCTTGACAACTTGAAATAGAAGCCTTAAATGTCATATTTGATTATATAGCAGGTTCATCGGTAAATTAAAACTTTAATTTGAGCAGTTGTAGAATTCCACGTTTACGACGACAGTTTTGACAATGGAATTCCTATTTAGAATGGAAACTATATAGGTTCTGTGGATATCGTAGAAGTAGTAATCCATTCAAAGTACTATTGGGAAGTCCAATAAATCTCTTTAATACTGATGATCTCAAAACGTCTACCAAAGTTCCGTGTTCCTAAGTTAGTCAAATGGCAAGTTAATGTTTGGATTTTGTTTACGTTCTTGCGTGTTTGGAAAGTTGTTTCTACCAGCTCCTGTCAATTTGCTAGTCTTTTCGGATCTAGTTTTAACGAAATCTGTCCAAAGTCGAAACATCACAAGCGTATATAAGTATCTATGTTTAGATTTTACTCTTTAGAAGTCATATTACAAGCCATTTTATGTATGTTGTACCGCAGAACGCTTTGAGTTCAGGAACGACGTTACTTTAAGAGACATACCACAAGCTGTTTTACATTCAAAAATCATACTACAAGATGCTTTAGGTCCGAAAATTAAATTTTGAGTGGATTATTTAGAGCTAAAACTAGAATGTAATTTGAAGTAAAAGAATTAGGAAACGGAAAGAAATGACAAACCAGAGGTAGGAACGTCAATGTTTTTTATTGGTTGTGTTTTAGCTTTTTCGTGCAAAGATACCTGGATGAAACATTTTCATCGACCCTGTTACACAACAAAAAAAACTGTCTGAGACTCCTGAAAACGCTTTTCAGCATCCTAAAAACTCATAACTACATAATAGCAATAACCATATATGTTTACGACTATAGTTGCATATAATCTATTATAGTGCTGTTACTAGTGTTGCGGTTGGCACTTGTGTACATGTAAATAACTAACTTTTGGAGTATATATAGCGACTATGTTTAGGCAATCACCTCACTCTATCTGCACTAATATATTTAGAGATGCGCTCCATGCGGATAAGTAGCGCTTTCAAAAGAATCATTTCATTTGTAGGGGGGCTGCTCCGAAGCAGCAGTTTTCCTTATGAGTAAAATAATTGTTTGTATTTAAATAAATAAATTTAATCATTTGTAATATATAAATATAAAGCCATATGTATCATGCCTATACACATTGAAGCCGTTCCGCTCTTCCAAAGTCAACGAATGATCCGGAGGGTTCTCATATTAAATAAGGAAAATATTGAGAATTTGACTCGGAAAAACTTCCATAGTGTTCAGTTGAATTTTTCGCAGACAACGAAGTTTAAAGAAAGCAATATTAGGAAAAACCGACACGATTGTGATAGCTTTTGTACTTAATAAAAAACATTTATCAGCAATAAACAAAGGATTTGGATGCGAATTTCAGCAATAATAATTTAGTATAGTGACAAAAGCAAAAGCCAAATAGTGCAATAAACAATGTTACGAAATGTAATAAAATTGAGCAATAATAATCAGAATTTTGAAGTAATGGGTACCTAAAATACAATTTTAACTAATAGTGGTTAGTACAGTACGACTGAAAAAAATCATTGTTTACGTGTAGCCAAAGAAAATGTAATTTTAAGTTCTTCCTTGTGATAGTCTAGTAATTATTAATTGTACATTATTATTACAATACGTTTAATAACTTCCAATGTTTAGAATCGTAGAATCCTATTTTTAGATTTCTGATTTTTGTCATGGATGAAACACTAAAGCTCCATTTACATAAATGCTCCTCATACATTTTTAGAGCATATTTCTACAGTGTATCTCCTATATAGTTTGTAGTAAAAATTACGTTGATAGTACTTCCGAGGAAATTACACCGCGAGGAAACGTTGCGTCTTTTGCGTTAACTTACATACATACGTGTGTACTTCCATCCTGGATCTCCGTGTTTTCCAGCGTTTCATCGTATGGATCTTATGTATGTATATATCTATGTAATTATGTTCTATAGTGTATATTAATGTGCGCTCAGTCATGGATCATGGATATGTACACTGCCGTACACATGAATGAATTTTAGTTACGTTATACACTTCCAGATATTTTCCACACGCTGGCAAATAAAATTCAGGGAACTTTTCTAAAATAAAAAAAGTTTTAAATGTACTCTCGTACATTGTGTAGCCATCCGCATGGCGGTAGCATTTTGCACTTCTAAACACATAACATATATTTATTGTAAACTACTTGACGTCATTCATATGCATGTATAAGTATCTTATATTATCTATATCTTTATATTAGTGTAACTTTTTAAATTGAATTACTTATTAGCTTGCTTGTAAACTGTATAAACAGCAGTGCTATTTTAATATATAAACACACGACGATATAGAGAGCTATTGAGATAATTTGTTATACTGTATAACCTTAAACACATGCTGTACACGTGCTTTATTAGAGAGCGTTATTATTTAGTGAGAGAGAGAGAGAGTATCACAGAAGAAAGAAATAATAGTTTTTTTAATAGTCGTATAACAAAGCGTGAGCAGATTTGTATTCTACACTTATATATAAAAATGTTAAAATAATAGTGATAATTAGAAATAATATGGTTCTATGTACATTTGAAACGTGTGTACGAATCATAACAGATTGTTTTGTCTGTTTTTTCAATATTTTCCAGAACATTTGTCTTCATAATCCAGAAGTGAAGTCCGTTTCACATACAACGAATATATATTTAGTCGAAAATAAGTGCATATTATTCAATGTCATATAGTAATAATAATGTAGTGGTGATATTAAGTCCTGACATACATAGGTTCTTAAATATAAATATAAACTATAGGATAATTATAACAGTCATGAGTAATAATGTAAATAATAGTACTTCGTAAATTACTTAGTGTATGAGTAACTTACCTAAGTGTATGTATGAGTATATAGAGAGCACTTACTATATAAAGTAAAGCAAAAGCTGATATGTTGAGATCTCATTGAGTATATAAAGGGTGCAAAATATAATGTTCTATCATCCGACTCCGTTTTTTCCCTTATATAGGAATGTTATATTTGTCGACAAGGGAAGGAGGAAAATCGAGTCAATACATTGTGATTCCAGTATTTTTCATTGCTACCCTCTCTGTAACTTTCTCTCCTCCTCATTTATACAAGAGAAAAACATTATGCAATCCATAACAAATACGTGGACTTTTGTCTTAAATGGGACTTGCGTTATTATGTCTTGTAATTTGTCTGTGAATGTACGTAATTATTTATAGTTTGCAGATATACGGTATAACGGAATTGTATTTATATGAAAGATAATAAAGTTGTGTGCATGTAATGAAATCCTGTAGAATATTGTATTTGTAATGGAACCCTCGTATAGTTATGTACAACTGTGTAAGTGTGTAATGGAATCCTATGTAGTTCCAAGTTTCAATGTCGATGTTGCTTTTGTACATCGTCATCATATTCCTCCCTGCAGTAAGTTCATCGGTATTATACAAGCATCCTTATACAAGTAGATACAAGCTGCCTTGTAACTACTGGGATGTAAAATTCTTATAATGTATACTATATGGCTTCGTTTACGACATTGCTTATGTAAATAATTTAATGGGAAGTAGATTTGTAGCAGGTGGATTGCAGGAATATTGTATGAAATCGTGTGTATATCTCTATAGTAAAGGCTAGACAGAATCCCAAATTGATTTTTGATTATGCAGCATTATTCATGATGTTGATTAACCGTTTCTCTCTAAATTTCTAACAAAGGGCATCCGTGTGTCAGTGGTTTTTGGTCGAGTGTAGAACGCAGCAGTGTGGTCTCCTGTAATGATCTGTAGTCAATATATGTATGAAGCCTTGTTGTTGAAACTGTATGCCTAATACTTATGATTCAACCCATTTCCTATTATATGAAACCCAAGCTGAGTTTTGCTTTTACCAGAAACTTACTGCGTATATATGTACTATAATACTTAGCTTTTTGCTCCACTACCCGTGTCGCCCGTCGCTCCTCCTGTGTAAAAGTTATTCCTACATGGGCACATTATACAGGGAAATTTGAGTGAGGAGAAGGTGAAGCAAAAGGAAAAAATGCAAGATACATAGGTATTATAGATTATAGGTAATGTTTAAATAGCAAGATAATGTTTAGCTACTGATGAACAAGCGGTTTTATTATATACATATTATATAAATAGATACTATCTACGTATGTATTCACTGGGATAGAATGTAAATCTGAAGACACTCTGGAAGTAAATCGTACTTGCCAGATATGTATTATCTAATTTTAATGACTCAGGAGACTATAGTTAACGTTGAGTAACACTACGAATTATAATAGCAATGAATCCATGACTTCCAACACATTCCATTGAGGTAGTTAATACAAATAATATGCTTTAGCTTATGATTGTTAGTAATTACTATATATTGTATATACTACGTATGTATATACTGTCTAATTGTAACAGGTAGAGAAACATACATAGTCATAGCACTATTCTATGAATGTATTACTATTTCAAGCATTCGCCATTAGCGGAAGCTCCATTGTGTTAACACGTTATTAAAATAAAATAATATTATATTGTTGATACATTTGGCCGTGCTTGGTCGATCAAGATACTCTTTTTTCCTTCTGCATTTGCATTTCTCTACCAGCCTGCATACTTTATGTCATACAACACCCCGTCAGTGTTTAGCCAACATTTGTTCCATGAGTTACTACACTGCTGACTTGCAATAAAATTCATATGTTATATTCAACTGCTCAAAAGTCCTGTTATGCGGATCCCCGGAGTGACGTTCAGCTTCAGAAATCCAGTGAATTTCAATCAGATATTGCACCATTGTGCGGATAAGCCTCTCCTGTTCTTTCCATGAGGAAATCCAGTCAATAAGTTTTGGGCTCCATCGAAAGTTGAATACCTCGGAATGGCCATCTCATTAGCGTATTGAAATTCATTGGGATCAGGCAGCATATTCGATGGTATGGGGCCAAACAATGGCATGCTTTCAATGCCGTCATTAGTCACCCACACTCCTTATGAATCATCTGTTTTAATCCCAGAAATCTCTTGCTGTACTTAACTTAAAAGGCATTGGAACTGGATACCGTGAAATGGTGATCGAAGACTCAAGATAATGTGAGTATGCTGCTCATGGAAAAATAGATACTTTTCACACACAAAAATATTCACCTTAAATCCCCACAAATTCAGTGGTTCAGTTTTTTTTCGATCTGGTGACACCAAAAATAATTATTGCAATATTGTTTATTTATTGTGTTGACGCTCTGGCTGCAAAATCTGGCAGCTGCTTTCTAACTTGAAATCAGTGGCACTAAACCTGGAGACTGGCTGACGACTCTTATGTAGATATGTATACCTAATTTTATATTACATACTTATAAAATTTAACACCGTCGTATACTGATATAAGTACTTGCCGTACTATACGGCTGCTGGGGCGGAATTGATTCAACCTGTCTGGATCTGTTTGCAGTAGTACACGTTGCGCAAGGTGAATACTGCAGGTCAAGAAAAGCTGGATGTCCTTCTCGTATAACGTAAGTTTTAGCAACGTATGCATTGATTGCAATAACGGAATTCATATTTATACGGGCCTTGAGGTTATGGAATGCATGTACAGGTTTCTTGTGTGACTGCAGTTCTTATTAAATTTCAAAACGCAATCATATAACGTGAATTTTGATGCCGCACCGTCCAGGTGTAAATCACCAACTGTTCGATTTCCGATACAACCTGCTGGTCATCATATCATCTATTTCAATAATACTCATATGGCTGCCAGAACATATTCATTTATAGATTAGATTGTTAGTATTTTATTTTGTACGCATACTTGTTTGAGTTTCACTGAAAGTTTTTATTACTAATATTCCGATTTGTTCTTCATAAATATAAATCATTGTTTGGTTTTTATTGATTTGTATACACTAAATATGTGAGCATCTTCAAAACAGTCAAGCGAAAATATGTAAGAAGTTAATACTTTATTTATGAAAGTGCCTCATTGCTCGAGCTTGCTCGGAATCGTTGACCCTGGCGCCATTAATTGCGAAGCGAGTCTTCAGTATTAGCGATAGTTATGGTGCATTGTTACAAGATAATCAGCTTTTAGAGGTACAATATGTAATTAAACGAGTTCAAATAGGAAACTAGACTGTTGATATTCAGTTTATGGTTTGTAACTTACTGTTCAGAGTTTGAAATTAATGTATCGCCTCTCCACAAACCCGACTTTCGAAGCTCATTTATGTTTGAAGGCAATTATTACGTATAATACTCCGTAAATTCCAAGAAATTAGCTATATTCATTAACCCTGCTGAAGAGCTGGGCAAGAATGAGGGCGATGTTTGCTTGTAAAATAAGCCGTATAGAGTAGCAAGTGTTGGATAAAATAGTCCAATCGTGGAATGTACAAGGGTTTATTAACAATTAACTTTGAGAACTTAAGTACGGAGAATGATCGCTCATGTCATAAATGCGGGTCCTCCTATTATGAAATGATTCCCAATAATAATAAGTACTTATTGGATGGGTTTTCAGGGGGATCCGGAGGGGGGAAGAAGAGCGTAATTAAATAAAATACTCGGATATATGTGGGAGCATGTTGTTGGCGATGAGGAACTTGACTGTTTAGGTGGAGATACTTAATGGCAATAAATCAATAAGAGACCATCGACTGCTGGCCACTACTTAAATAATACACAATGATCAACTTGGTGTTTGTGTGCATAAGAGTAGTTATGCCAGGGAAAACGATGCTTCCACCGGACGGAATCAACCGCCCTGTGGTTACTTTCCTGTGTGTCTGTGCGCTAAAATTATTACATTGCCCCATCTAAAACAAAAAGTAACATTGTTATACTCCGCTCAGCTGAGACTTCGAATAACCGTTATAGCCACTCGTTGACGCTAGTTTAAACCATTTGAGCATGGTAAAAATGTATAATTATACTATAGTTACTTATAGGATATGTGTATTATTATTATCTATTTGCTTATGCATGTAAAAAATTATATCTATATTATTTAATTACGGGAAACATGCATTCGGTAGTTTATCTGTACTTCTAGAAATTCGTCTTTACCACTATAATAAATTATTAGCTCCCTATATAGTAAATATGTTTTTTACGTAACTTTATAGAAAATAATATTGGCTTCTTACATAAAAGTACGTATACTTATAGATATGAATATTACTTGTAATTTATTTGGGGGAAATGGTTTATAGGAAAAAATAGAGCTGCACCGATCTTTTAGTTCTGTGAAGAAGTGCAGCCGAATAAATCAGCAAGTATGTTAGTATAACTAGAAGTATAGTAGTATATATAACATGATATAATACCGCATAAAAGTATAGTTTTAACGGGGAAATTCATATACCTACCTACGAAAATTATCTGTCGGTCTAAATGACGCGCGTAGTAATGAGTAGGTAGAAACTGAAGTCGTAATGGCATCATCAACAATTTAATAATGTTCGCCTGGACATTAAAGACGACAGGAATCGATTTCAATTTAATATTCAAAACAGATTCATTTATGAGTGCATCATCAGCCGCAGGTGAAGTGCGGATTCAAAGGAAAATACAAGTACTGTATATGCCTGTACAAGTAGTTATAACTATAAGGTACAAGTGCCTATATAAATACTTGTATATACTCGTCCTATATAAATGTGCACATGAAATGCTACAGGTACTTCTTCCGCCTCCCCATTTTGCCCTTTGACTTTTACTCTGTCATACAATATTCCTGGTCTGGATCTCCTTTCAATACTCCTGCAACTCCTCGTCTCCTTTCAATATTTTCTGTTTGCTTATGCTTGCAGCATATTTTTGTGTGCACAGAAGAATTAAATATCAAAGACATTTATTGGGGAAGAAAGGCATAAAAGCAAATCCATACAGAGCTTCATGTATAGTATAGGCAACATGTGTATGCTTAAGGACTCGAAAGAGCTTTGTACTTGTTGATCCTAAAAAATAAGTGAAACATACCCTTACCGTTCAACAGTAAAATATATTTCCTTCAAAAACAAACGAAAGCTATTTCAATTGAGGATTGTGCATACTTCGGACGTCATCAGTAAAAGATGTCGTTCAATATTTGGGACGAGTTATATAAAATTACGCCTTTGGATATAAAGCTATGTATTTTAATACAAAATTATGCTGTTTAATACAAAAAATGTCGTTTATTACAAAATTATGTATTTTAATATAACGTATATTAATATTTTACAGTAGCGTCATACGACCAACTAAACCAGCAGCGGTTAGCCTACACACTGCACGAAGGTACTAAAAACAGAGGAAGAACAACGTTATACCCTTGCGTTATACAAAAATAATAAGTAATTTTCATTTACTCAAATATTTATTTATTATCAGATCAGAAAATAGCACTGTTATATATTGTATATACTGAAATCCTCCTATGTGCTGTAGAAAGCCCTTCCTGCTTATTAACTTATTACAGTTTCAATTTAAGTCTTAAACGCTAAATAAAAATAATATACTATTTATCAACAGCGACGACGCTGCGCTCTAATAAACCCTCATAAAACAGTGAGCTCATACCATAAATATTTTATGTATGTGAACCTTCAGAGACACTCAGAGGAAACTTCGGCTTCTGTCAACTTTGGGGCTTTTAGTTTTGACAACAAATTCACATGAGCCTACTTTTAAGTGATAAGTATAATATTTAATAAATAATAATATACTTATTACTTGTACCTACTTATACTCGTTGTTAGTATACTATACTCATTTACCTACCTATATACTAACTTTGAATTTTATACCACACGAATTCTCATAACATCCTGACCCGACCTATTTCTGATTCTTCTCTCCTATCTCGTTCTTTTGTCTACTTTTGGTTTTGATTTCAATTTTGGGCAATTAACGAATCATTTTCTTTAGCCCATCTCCATACTACTTTGTACTTGTATGTGTCAGTGTCATGTGCATCAAAAATAGCTTACGATTTTTACAAATATCCTCAATTTATTATTGTTGAGTACAAATATTCACTGTTCTGTTATACAGTAAAATTTTGCTTAAATAATATTTGCAAATCTTCTTTAATAATAGCGTATAATAGCATTTTTATTAATATTAGCATAGGTTTTTAAAATAATGACGTGTTTTAATAATAGCATATTTTTTTAAATAATAGCGTATTTGTCGGCGAAGGATCCTAAAGTACCAATTTCTATACCTTCAACACAGAAGTTGGTACTTTAGGATCTCTAATATTAGCGTATATTTTAATGATAGCGTGTTTTAATTAAAATATACACATGAAATTAATAGCTTATTAATAATTTTTAATAGCATTTAAAAAAAATAATAGCGTATTTGTTGGCGAAGAATCTTAAAGTACCAATTTCTATACCTTGAACCTACAAGTTGGTACTTTAGGATCTTTTAATAATAGCATTTGTAACACTAGAATTTTTGAAATAATGTCATTTTAGCATGTAAAATCCGAATGCGGGTAGTCTAAAACACCGAAAGCTGGGATGCAAGCTTATAAGAGATGATGATGATGAGATGAGATTGAGATGGAAAGATGAGATGAGAATAGCGGAGCAGGATTGGGGATGGCGCAGAGTTTGCCATCTGTGGAGATTTTGAAGGAGACGGGAAGACGGTAGTTGTTCGTCGGAATAGTGAAGTTCCTTCGAACTTTTTGACGTAGCTCGGTGGGAGAGGGAGATTTAAAGGGAAATAGAAGAGCCAGAGGCCAGAGCAGTTGAGTTTATTCCTTTCGTTTGTTTCGAACGACTATAAATCCAAAACAATATTTTATACAAACTAATAAATCAAAAGACTTGAGAGGAAATACTGAAACTTCGTAGATGTGGTGTAGTTGCAAGTTTGAACTCAAATCACTAGAGATTGAGAATTAGGAAATCTTGGATAAAAACAGAAACCTTTACTTTTATAGTCTTGAATATTTACTTTTTATTTCGAGTGTTTATTTCCTATATAATTATATTGCTGATGAGTGGTGGTCGTACAATATTATTCTTTACACCTACTAGTCTACTAATACCTTAGGATAGGATACTTTCGAATTGATTTTTATCATTTTTGCTCCTCTTGCTCCAAAATAAGAAAATTATTGTTATCCCTGTAATATAAGTACTCCCCGGGAGACCCAGCGACGGCCGACAGGATGATAGAGAAGGAGAACGGGGAGATGATTTCAAATGGCAACTCCAGCACAAATGGATCATCCACGGTCGAGTCACCAGCAAAGGATGACAAGGAGTCAAGTGAATCACACGGGGATCTCGATATTTTTCTCAATAACGTCGTCTGCAATTTCAGTGTACGATGTCATCTTAATCTAAAGCAAATCGCTCAGACTGGCTGCAACGTGGAGTATCACAAAGCAATGGCTGTAAGTCTTGTTTTTTGGAATCTTTATAATCCTCTGACAAGAATTTACTGTCAAGGACTTTTTTCTCTCATCTTTGTTGTTGTCTATTTCCGTCCTCCGGGTGTATAGTAACCTTGAGAGCAGGTGATACGGAGTTGCCTTAACAATTGATAATAACCCTGGGAATATGTGTGTCATTTACTTTATTTATCTCATCCTGCTAGATGCTTATAATGAAGTTCCGTCGACCTCGCTGCACGGCCTCAATTTGGTCTTCAGGGAAAGTGACCATGACTGGCGCAACGACAGAAACCGAAGCTAAGATAGGAGCCAGACGATGTGCCCGGGCTTTGCAGAAACTGGGCTTTAATGTCAAATTTACTAATTATCGTATTGTCAACGTACTCGCCACTTGTACTATGCCTTTCGCTATTAAAATTGCAGAATTCGCTCAAGCTCATCCGCGGATTGCTAGGTATGTGTCCGTTTTTAGCATTTTCGGTGACATTCATGTAATTCTTTCTGTTACGTTGAATTCTACATCATTAGCCTATTGAAGAATGTGTTGCAAAAGTGTGAAGCTAAATTCGACATGTTCTGATGACATTGTAGCTACGAACCGGAACTGCATCCTGGTGTCACGTATAAAATGAAAGATATCAAAGCTACTTTAAAGATCTTTTCTACCGGTAGTGTAACAATAACCGCCCCAAAAGTAGAAGCTATTCGAACAGCGGTGGAAAAAGCTCACGAATTAGTTTACGGCTACAGAAATGAACGCCGTCCTGAAGACTTGGAGCATCACCCACTAGCGATGCGTAAACGAATGCGAGCAGCAGCGCCTGACGAAGAAGACCCCTTATCAGAACGGAAGAGAGGTCGGAACGAAACTTCTCAATAAATACGAGTAGTAGTGTGTAATTATGAAATAATACTATGAGAGTAAATTCAAGTTTACGACATACTAAAACCAATAAATACTTAAATTATAATTTAAAATTTAAGACTACAACAAATGTTAAACGAATCAGGCTTACATGCTAGTTTGCTAAAAATAATGTTACTACACAGTACACGTTGATGATGTTTCTCACTCTTTTGCTATAATAATTACTCAAAATGTTCACGTATTATTATTATATTATATATTATTATTATTATTAAAAGTATATCCCAACGAAATTTGTTTTCGTACTTAAAAGATGTGTATTTGGTAATAGTTCTTGCATCGTGGCTAAAAAACTATAGTTGTCAGTACTATTTACCTAAAATAACACCTATTATATAACACACTCCACCAAATAGAATACTATAATGTATAATACGGTACGATTCAAAATTAAGTACTATATAGATATTTGTTTACAACACTTTAATTACGCAGAATGTATGATATACATATGTAATAATCATCATACATTTAACCAGATGAATTTAGTTACGCCACACGTATTTTATAATAAACTGTTGTTAACAAAAACCAGACGACATATTGATGAATTGCACCGTTTATGTTCTGTGGTTATGCTTACAGCAGTTAGGATGAATGTTGTCATTTGCGGAAACTATAGTACGGAAGCGTTATGAGCAGTATGAGGATGGTTGCATAAAATTAAAAAAATATATTTGTACACTAGAATAATTCTAATGTTACTATTACAGAAGCTACTGAAAGTACGTGATCTTCGAGTAAATTTTAGCAACACGTGATAAAGGATGTATTTATTTGTACCCATCAGGGTAAATAAAGTTACATCTAAAATTATGTACATTTAAAATACAAGAGAACATATAATGACCGAAACATTATAATAATATCATGTATAGTAAAAACGTCTCGACTGGACCAAATCCAGACATGTCCAACAGTTCTTTAGAAGCAAAACTTTACTACTATTATATACATATACAGTCATCACTTGTCAATCCGAATCGACAAAGATGTCCAACTTCAGACACAAGATATTTATCAATAATATTTATTAATAATACAAGATATTAAAATGTAGACACCAGAATTAATGTAACGATAAGATGTCAATATACAAGCATTATAGAATGTAACTTGTGACATTATAGGACAAATTCGAAGGTACGTCACGAGTACATAATATTGTTCGGATTGGCATTATTGCAATAAAATTAGCTGTTATATTCAAAATAAAAATTCTGTTTCTGAAAAGAAGTTGGAAACAATCAGAAACTGATCCTCTCGGAACATTACAATGTGTGTTGTCTTAAACAATTATTATTATTATTTTATTTTCGTAGAGCTGAAAGCGCGCACAAGACAAGAATATTGTGGCTGTATAGTGTTATAAATACTAACAGTAATTCAATCGTTTTAAAAATCGTCCACATGGAATAATGTACGAATTCCATGCAAAATACTGATTTAGAGTAAAATAGGGATGGTAATAACGGCGATTGCCAAATAGTATAGGTCGCAATTTCATCAATTTCAGTTCCTCTTTGGCTGCGCTATTTTTTAAACATAGCAATAATCCTATTCTCCATTTCGTTGGTTTTCACTGAGAATAGTTTATGCAGAATAGCAAAATTTTATTTAATTAAACTCTTGACACTTCATCCTCTCAAGTATGAATACGAATCAAGTACGAATACGACGGCTGACGTACATAAGTTATTTAGAACTTTGCTAAATCTTATTAATTAGCAGATACGTCGGCTCAAATTCTGCATTGCTTTTGTCTATGTTCTAAATTAGCTCACCTACTCTATTTTTTTATGTAAAACTCATTCAGAATTGACACGCCATCCCTTATTATTAATACAGAGAAATAACTTTCAGCATCATCGCCAACCTTGTTCTTCCTTAATTATTATTATTACACGTGCAAATAATTCCACCCATTATCTGCATTTTCTTGGAAAACCTTTCACGCCTTGAGCAGTAAATCTGAGTATATTCAAACAATATTATTTTAATTTTTATACTTTTTTTAATACTTAAAGGCCGTTTTATAACCCAAGTCTAATACCAACAAAATAACTTTTATTATCCATTATACGTATTATTCATATATATTTTATAATTACACGTAGACAACAGCTATAATAATATTATTTATAGCTGTATAGAATTATTCTTAAGAGCTACGATTTCTAATACTTGCACATTATACGCATAGATTGAATAGAAAGCCAGTACCTAGTTGTGTTGTAGACACAACAGTATCATATTTTTTATACTTAATATTACACCAAGTAGATTAAGAAAGCTTTTCGAGCACGGAAGATTAGTTTTCTTTTTTTAAACATTGGTAATATTTTGGCTAAGAAATTTGCGATGATAAGTTTTTTTTGTTGAAGTACGTTCGTTGTCAAAATGAGTCCTTCCGTATATATTTTAATATTATTTATACATGTAGAAGGTTCCAATAGTATAGTACATTCGTTTAAAAACATAAAAGACCATAAACTTGACAGTAGTTATATATAATATATATGTGTGTATATATACAATATTCATTCTTATCCCTTTTAACATGTATAGTAAATTCATCATCCCCTTAGTTTCCCTCTGTAAAATTCTTAAAATGCCTCCTGTGGCTTGGACAAATCAAATATATATAGCGATAAAAGTTGGGTCAGAAGCTCTTCTGTAAATGGACATGTGTACGTGGCTCATCTTCGGTAGCCTCTACTATGGGTTTCTAAATTATTGTAAAATAACAAGAAGAAGGCCATGGGTCCTTAGATATGTCCTTGTGTCTAAAGGTCAATACTTTTCCTTATTGCACTCTCGTGTATTGTAAACTCGTCCAAGCATCAACTTTTAGTGTTTCCAAAAGGACATCGGCCACCTTTTCCCATTCTTCTTGCAACCGGACATTACTTGATAAATAATTATATAGAATATATACGTAATTATGCTGTTCCCGCTAATCGATGTTAAGGGTTTTTGAGCAGTTGGAACATCATGTTCAAGATTTACAGGATGTCAGCGCGTCTTGTGTGTTCATCCTCGTCTTCCCCAACCCTGAAGTTTGGTAAATCTTGAATTAGAACAGCAGAAATGATACCCTAGTCCGGCGTCCATCCTGTTTGGCCCTTCTGGCCATTCCAAACTGTCACATGCTCCCATCAGAGCTTGTCCCACCCCCTCCCTTGGAATCCCCGCTCCCACCTCCGCCTCCGACTTCTTCGCTGTCCGAGCGGCCGAACGGTGAATTCCTCCCCCTTGGGGACAGCCCACGGAAGTCCAATTTGTACTGTGGAAGTAAGGAATTATTCATTTTAATGACCCTTCAACAGCTTCCGCGAAAACAAATGCATGGTAATTTTAATATCTGACATAAAAAATATTTTTTAAATATTAAGTAAAATAATTATTAAGTAATTATATATTCGAAGTTGAAAGAAAAACTAACTTTTGAAGCACATTCGAAGCAAGTAGTAACTACGTTCGATATGACATTCATAAGGTTCTTCGTTTCCTCAATGACGGAGTCTACTTTAGTAAACGTTGCGGCTTTACCAACCGTTGGGTTTTTCACTGTGAATTGTAATTGTTGTACTCTAGTGGGAACCTCGTCAACCTTCTCCAGCAGTCCTTTTTTCTCTGAACTTGTTGGCACCTGCAATTATTGCAATCAGTGGAAATTAGTCAAGTGGAAATGCAGAGCATGGAGGACTGTTGTACATTCATTATTCAACTAGTGAAGAAAGCCCCAGTGACGATAACAAATTAAAATTGAAATAAATTCTGACTTGGAAATAACGTTTCATTGATTTAAGATCATGGTCCATGGATTCCGATAATGATTGCAAAACGAGAATAGATGGACCTCCGCTAGAATTTCTGGCTTTATTTTATGTGCAATAGGTTCATTACATTAACAACAGAACCTTCCTTCGAACAGACTGTCAGGGTTGGTGCAAGTGAGGGTGATAAATAGAACTAGGAATGTGGAGGGAAAATAGTCAGATCGGGCCACTTATTCGTCTTAATGGCATTTTTGGCTTCGAAGCCTAATGGAGGTGTCAGAATATTTTATGACTGTATGTACCCTGTTTCAATGGTGAAAGTATATTTATATATAAAGACCATTTGGGAATCGAGTAGCTTTCCTGTATTTTTTAACTAAGTAGTATATGGGAGAAAAAATACCCTAGGGAGATCCGGTTACTATCGGGAAAAGTATTATATTTTATCCTCTATGCAAGGTTGGGATCAAGCCAGAAATACAGGTGAATCCTGTTCCAACATGATTTACACCCATTCATTTCCTCCTGTCAAGCTTTCCTAATTGCTTGACTTCAAAACTCATATATAGTTTTTAGACTGTCAAAGCTTACAAGTCAACTGTTTACAGTCAGTTAATCAATTATGCCTTGACAAGTTATCACCAGAGAATTGCGAACCCTTTTTAAATCAAAACAAACATCCTTCTTTCTCGTACAAATGAAATGAATTCCGCGCTAATTGACACAATAATATGAAAGGAACTAATATATATTAATGTGTGTTTGTAGAACATAGTAATTCGGGATAAACGTGTGTAAAAACATTGGGGTTATTAGAGTATTTTTGTAGAAATACTACGATAATAATTATTATTATCAAAATAAACGTACCATGTACGAGAACTGTCGTACAACTTTATAAAGTCTGTTGGCCTCTTCGGCAAAGTATTCCGCCTGTGTGAATAGGTCCTGTGTTGTTTTGAGAGGACCATCGCCATGTGTGAATTGGTACATGTTGAACGCCATGTTAGACATGTTTTTTGCACGTCGAACAATGTCGTTGTTCTCATCGGAAAAGTTCTCCTCTTTCCACTTCTCGTCCTCAGTTTCCATGTCTGTATTGATAACCTGCATCTCCTTACCACTCTTCTCGAGCTTCTCTTGCTCCTGTGAATTTAAACGAATCCAAATAAATTAACATTTGTTTTGTTGACATGCCCATCAACGCTCCCTCGTGATGTAACATACCAGCCACATGTACACGGGGGGAAGTTAATGAACATAAATGGGATTTGTGCAAGTCAAGACTTAATGAACAGTAATTAGTATGTGAAGATTATAGGATGCTCCCTCACATTTTCATTTAATTCTGGAGGTTTGACGACGCGCTTTTGGGTTGTTCCATGTTTCTGTGGGAAAGAAATCTTCATTAATTTGTTATACGTCAATCAACCTCAAAAAGGTATTAATTCATGCCAGCCGTCAAGTTTGTAAAGAATATAACTATGACATGGAATCATATGTGGCCTTACACCAGGTCGGGGAAGCGACATGTAGAATTGTTTGTCCGCACCTCGAGATCCCAACACTTCAGCAATCTTGTGCGTCAGGGCCTCGATATCGTTCGTTAACGACTGCCACATGTCAACGAAGACATCCAGATTCTCTTTGGCTGCTTTGGACGTGGGGGTTGAACACAGAGTTCGAGCTGCAACCGCTAGTTGTGGCCCGTATATTTTTAGGTTAATTTCCGCATATTTGCATTGTACATGGAATGTGTCAGTTGTACTGATGTGCCGTAACAACTTGCAGACCTATATATAATACACAGACAAGGGTTTGAGCATTTCCATAAACGTCATTCCATGAACTCAATTCAGAACCGACAACGTTCATTCTTTCATTAAATTTAATCCGCAAAATCCCTCTCGCTAATCAATTTCACATGGAACCTGCACTTAAAATCCGTTAAATTATACGACCTTAACCTACATTCCTCCACTATCCTACATTGTACTTCCCCAGACGCTCAACAACAAACTTGAGAGCAGCGTGTCAGCATATTTTAAAACAATGCAAAGTCAGGAGCTCCATGATCTCGTCAATATTGCGAGGATCTTAAAAAATGTGTAAACATAAAAGAGGATGTGCAAAGTCTGGAGGTACGGAGATAATACCCATGCAGTGTTATTCTGTTGCAGACCCGAGAGTTGGTTTAGCACAAAGAATGTAGTCCATTGTGATTCTAAGACACGGGGAGCGAAGACCGGATTTACTTTCTAATACTTACGGTAAAGATAAACAGGATTCATAAGGCGGTCTCATCAAGTCTCGACAAAGAAAAGCTGGAAAAAAATCGGAGTAACTGCAGAAGTTGGATTGTAGTGCACGTCAGGATACAGCTGGTGCCAAAAGGTTGCTCATGCGAGTAAGGAAAGGCACAGGCAACATTATATTATTATCCAGCGAATATTTAGTGATTTATTACCGAGGACCATAACAAGTCGCTATCACGTCCGCACAGAAGAGTCCACAAGGAGAGTCATTTTTAAATGACAATCCCCGAAGTGTGCATATACTAAAGCCAGAACGCGTCCGCTGGAGGTTCAGCTCTCAAAAGCTAAGTTCACAATTCAGTCACACTCCACGGGGCAAAAACAAACAATTTCCTTGTGTACTTTTTCATGATTACCTATCGTCGCCGTCTCCTCCAACGACGTCTACATAATGCTGGAACGTTTGCCAAACCTCTTTGAGGCGCGCTTTCAAAGGCATATTGATGTCCTGGAAAAGGACTTCCTTTCCATAATTTATTGCTTACAAGGGCGGAAGACTGGAGATACAGCAATAATAGGTTAATAGCTCATCCTAAAACTAAAACTAAAATGTGAACTCTACCCACCGCAAGCTTAATCATCACAGTTAGTATAGAGTGTAGATGTTGAAGCCCCTGCATGAACAATATTCTTGGAACACCTCATTCTTGTTCAACTAGACGTGTACAAAGCCATCAACTCAATTTTTATATCGATTGCTTATTGTCTGTCCTCAAAGAATGGATCTCCCATATAATATAAATACACCCAAGCTATTATTAGAAAGCTCTTTTTGTACACGGGTTATTACAGCTTATGCCCCCGCCTAAATTTTCTTTTCAGCAACAGCAACACAATTGCACACACACACAACCTATAGTAGAGTTAAAACCTCAACAATAAAGAGTAATTACGTGAGATACAATATGCAATTCAGTCCTACAGCGGTGTATGGCGGTGTAGACATAAAGCCCTCAAAACTTTTGTTACTCCAATAAACGACTGTATACGCGTAAACAGTAATACCTAATCACTATTATAATACAATTATTGTATTACGAGTAATCATGCTCCATTACTTCGCTTTATCGATTCCTATTCTATTGACGATGTATTTTGTCATCGATATTTTGAATAAATAACACATGCTCATCAGGCGTACAAAGTACAAACCCCTCCAAGTATTTATGTGAACTCAGAAGACAAAACTGGGTCTTCACAGAAATTATTTATAGGAAAGAGTGGAAGATGAAAATTTAATCGAATTAGCAAGCGTTCTCCAATTGACAGTTGAATACTTTTTATCCACAACTTTTCTAATCAAGCATACCCTGAAGTAGAGCCATTCAATTATTGCGCATAACTGCCGTCAACAGCTCTCATACAGTACAGATTGCACTTAACCAGATACTTAAACGAGCTCTGGTACAATGACAAACAATCCAAACAATAAACTATAGAGCACACTGTCATGGCCATGATGATGCCCATGAATAATTATGCAAAAAGCAAAACACTAAACAAACTTTCGTAAACAGGAATAATATATGTAGATACCCCATGAATCGATGCACGTGGAGAGGAATTCTATTATTATATTGTTATTGTTTGAATAGTATGAGCAAGATGTACATAAAAATATTTTTCCTCGTACAATGATTCATATCCATCGTCACATACACATATGCATGAGTCATTTATTGACGAAGAATGTACCAATTGAACATTTATACGAACCTTAAATCGTATGATACGGACCTTGACTTGTATTATACGGACCTTAAAGGATATTAAACTAATCTGAATGGTAATATATGGACCTTTGAGGATATTAAACCAATCTTAAATGGTAGTAGGAATGATAAGATACTCTGAAATAATCATAAATGACAGAATGACATTACCTCTTGAGTACGTTCTAAATGTTCGTTAAAATGCTGCGATACTTCTTCAAGTCGTTCGCTGTCCGTGGTAAGTGCGGCGTTTCTCAGCACGTCTACGATTTCCGAAACTTCTTTTGAAGAACGCATCATATCGGAAGCCTGTGAGGAGGGTTTTAAAAGCAAATAGATAGAAAACATGTATGTATGTACAATATGAAAATACAATATCTATGTAATTATTATATAATAACTACTATTTCAGTCCAAGAGTACGAATTCGGGTTGCGAATTCTCATGAAACTAGAGATGACTCGCAAAAACTAACCAACCTCCGAATAATTAACTTTCAGAGTCTATAAAACTTTTGTAAGAATAGTAATAATATTCTTGTTCTGACGAGTAAGAATAGTTTAATCATTCTTGTTCTGAGCAAGAATAGTAATGCAATCTAGGATTTTAATGCATTTTTGGGGAGACAAAAGACTGAAGAGAGTAGGAATAAGCGGGACGGATGCATATAATCATGCATGTCAATAGGACGACAATACGACTGGAATAACAAAGCATGTATAAGGGCAATATGGTGGACATAACGGGATATAGCGTATGGAGCACTCACAACTACCAAAGTAGGATGAGAGTGAGGACACTAGGGTGACAATCATATTGTACGTAAAGACAATGGTGGAACTTCAAGGCTACTAACAATTATAATAAGATTAAAACTACTACAGCACATATAGAGAGGAAGCAATAGAATTGCGGATGTTACTTGAGCAAATGCAGTCTCTTGAAGCTGAGTTCGAAGTTCGTAAACAGATTTGAGCGTTCCCTCGATCGCTTGTTCTAACTCAATGGAAGAGCCATCCTTTTGTTCATTCTGCAAATTCAAAGACATAACAATTATGAGGAGGCTGTGAGGAGATGACTTTGTGAGACACGGAGAGGGCTATATCAAGGTGGTTGTAGTGAAAATTAAATGAGGAGATTGTAGTAGTGGAAATTTGTACATATATGAAGAAAAACGTTGATCAAATTGGGTAGAAGAAGGTTGTAGGGAAATCTAGTTCCGTATGGAAGTGATATCTGCAGGATTTGAGCGTTGAAATGATATCTAGCATGTGAGACTTGAAGTGATACCTAGTATGTAAGAGTTCGAGTGATACCGAGTATGTAAGAGTTCGAGTGATATCTAGTACATGAAGGGTACTATAGTATGAAAGGTTATGGTGAAAACTCTATGAGGTGGTTTTAAAGAAAACTATAGGTATAAGGAGATTGAAGTGAAAATTATATGAGGTAGTAGTAGCTGCAGTGAAAGTATGAGGATTGTACTGAAAATTACATGAGGGAGTAGGAAGTTATAGTGAAAAGAGTAGGACAACTGTCGAGGAAACTATGTGAAGGATAAAGCATATAGGATAAGGATGCGGAGAGAGCGGAATAGGCTTCATTGATGTGGAGTCATTTACTGACAGTCAGGAAGGTGCACTTGGAATAAAAGGATTCCAGAAAAGCGAGGAAGATAAAAATGCAATTAGCAAAGCGCTGGGTATATACTAAAACTTACAAGAGTAAGACCACTGCCTTGGGAAGTCAGGCCGATACGTAAGAGTTGATTCAGTTGGAGTCCGACCCCATCGCAAAGCAGTAAAATATTCTCCCGATGTTCATGGCTGGTGTAAGCGGAATCAGTAAAGTCCTTTGCACATGAAATGAAATGAAATATAATAAAATACATATTCCAACAACCGAACCCTCCGGGCTCCAACGCATTCAAATTTCCCTGCTGTATTATTACATTACTTAAAGTATATAAAGCTTATACAATCCTGGACAAATTAACTTTCATAATCTTATAAAACTTAAGAGCGTAGGTCCTGGAGTCATATTTTATCTTTTGAGAACCCAGTCCCTCTTTCAATGTCTCCTAAATGAGTGTGCATTCCTCCACGAAATGAGAATTTCTTAACAACAATAAATATTGTCATTTCCCCAAATCCCACGTCTCTTCCCACCACATCACATCATTCTTTTTCCTCCTGACTTAAACCCAAAAAATATACACCGGGCATAAAGGAGAGTAAGGCGACCTTTCATCATAATATAAATCTGCCCACGTAAAAATCCCGTAGAATCGGAATGTCTTCTTCGCTCCCTTTTACTTTTTTACGTCGAAATTTCCGGCTTAATAATCAAGCGTCTTGTATAAGAAGCTTCCAGGAACCTAATACATCACGACATCACAGCTACAATGGATACAAAAGTAATCATTCTTATGTTGTCCCTGTGTGCAGCCAGTATCTAGGACGAGCTTTTATGCAGGACACATAAAGTGCAGTAAAAAGTTGTCTTTGCCTCTTCAAAACATGTCTCAGATTATATAAACGTGTAAAGCTATTTGTGCTCAGCCTTCTCCCATTTCACCGTCAATGCTAGTAATAAAACAATTTCACGTTGCTAAGGTTACAAAGATCTTCCCAGATTTCCTAATATGCAACTGTCCCTTTTGCTCCAACAGCTACTCACTACAGATCCAATTATCCGTTTCATGGAACTTTCTCCTCCTCCTTCTTCTTCTTCTTCAAGGCAATCTTTCAACAAACATTTTCGCAGAAAATAATGATATAGCATGGAGCTTTATTGCATTAATAGTATCATATATTGGGAGGAGATAGTGTCTTCGATATTTCAGGCAATGTTCACTCTTATAATGCCAACTAATGCAATTACGTACATGTTTATATCATGTCGTCCAGGCTTTACTCTATGTACTGCAGGATCCTAAGTTAGAATCCTTAAGTCTCGATGACTACAAGCATAAAAAGATTATGACGAAGTTTGAGTATAAGTGATACTGATAGTATAATAAAGATGATAACAGGACCACTTTGTCAGCTTACAATTAAAGAGGTAAGATGGGAGGATGAAGAGAATAAAAAGTTCTTACTTGTATTCGCTCCAGTATGAACTCCAAAGCTTCAGGGAGTTGTTGCCTGGCCTGCGGCCCCACTAAAGTCATCTTTGCTATCTCTACTTGACCGATAAATCGGTTTAAGAGAGCATTCAAAGACTGATTTCCTTCCCAGTCATCCTGCCAAATAGATATTTAACAGCTTTGTCAACAAAATCCCCACATATACACCCGAGAACCAAGTCAATGTTGAAGGGATTCCCAAGGCTTTTCTCCGCGGACCTTTATTATATTTACACTCTGTATTTTCAGTTCATATTCAATCGCGGAGCAATAACAAACCGCGCTCCCCGGAAGAAAGCTGTCCATATGTCCCCGTACATATGTACTTTACTCCATCCGCCCGCCTGATAAAAGCTTAGGTATTTTGGTGGAATCTTGTGGTAAAAAATTGAAATTGAAAACGGAACGATCAGTTATAAAGTGACTGTCTAAAAATCACAACGACATGGGAATGTAAATGGAAGCGCTCCATGAAATGTCAATCTACATGTCTGCTTCAGATCTCACACGAGTAAAATATTGATTCTTATTTATTGACTTGAAATAGAGAGAGAGAGAGAGCGAGGGAAATCTCTAACCTTTTTGGACAGACGATTTGGTTGAGTACTTGAAGGACATGTAACCAACGACGCTGCAGTATCCAGGACGCCGTCTTTTACTACATAATGAATTAAATCCATGGCTCTCCGCATTTGACAGAATACCGTGTCACGATTCTCTCGAGCGGATGAAGACTCCGGGTGACGTAGACAAGTCTACAAACCAAACCCATTATTTACATTATTACGTCCGAACTATATTTACCTTATTAATAATTTTTTCTGCGGATGTAATGTATTTTTCAATATATTATTGTGAATGAGGTGTTTGGTTTACTTGGATTAAATTATTGAAAGTAATAAAAAAAATTAAAAATGTAAAAATGAAATTTTATTATTATTTGTTCTGTTATTATTGTATCATAACTGTCATTGTATCATGCATTTACGCCATTATTACATAATGATTATTCATTAGTTTGATTCTTCTCTTGAGTATTTCTCCAGGTTTAACGAGCAGTGGTCATTTAATTTCTGATGGAATTATAATACTCGAACTGCCACACCTAGCAAAAGTTCGACCATAAATATTGTGCAGATTCCGGCAAGCCAGATCGAGTTGAAGCATGCATGAAGCAATACTTGTTCGTGACATGTGAGGAACACATACGATCGAAATAGTGCACTTTCTAATAACTGGAGGCCAGAGTGAAGCTACAGTGCATGCATGGTGATACATTTGATGATTGGATCATGAAGAAGCTATTGCTATCGTTGGTAACAGCTATTAAACAAAAAGTCAGTCCGGGTTGAATACACTACTGTGGCAACATAATCATAGACCACAGGGTTAACAAAACTACCACAATCCGAAGCAGTGATACTAGGACATTTAATTATAGGGCGAGTGAGAGAGAGCATGAAGAAAATTTATCAGGATTATATGGTTTTAGCATTTATTACTTGCCTACACACAGTCTCTCAGCAAATAACTTCCCGCCGACCCAGCTTATGTGGCATTATAGAAAGCTATTGCATATGACAACGGAGAGCTCCAATTTATATACTTCAGCATTAGGTACACTACATCAACTGTCCTATATAGTTCCTCCACAACCTCAAACCAAACCTCAACTTGCGCCTGTATCAACAAACTAAAACTCACAGACATATAATGGAATGGGGAAATAGCGGACCAACTTCATGGACAAAGCAACTTTTAGGTATAAAGGGCCAAGAGCAAGCTGTGTTCAACAAAATAAAACCCCCGTCCATGCAGCGGATGTCGTTTGCTGCAAAATATTAATCGTTACATGCACTTGAACTGCCAACGAGTACCACTTGATCGTTATAAGGACAAAAAATCCGACGCTGCAGCCCAGCACGAACAAAAACTACATAAGAGAAAGCGAGAGAGAAAGAGAGTCAAGTACGAAAGGAATGACGACAGGATCGAAGGGAATGTAACTCCTGCGAACGTGATCGTACTCAAAGGCACGGCCACTATTTCAAACCAAAATAGAATGCTACGGGTTATTTTGAACACTCGCCATGCATGTATTACATTCCTTATTAGACTAATGTAATAGCTATGACCAACAGAGATTATCAAGATGAAATTATAGTCAACTTCCCACTTCAGGCCCGACTCCCGCCCGACATGAATCCGGCGTCTCACTAGTTCCTCGTCTCCCATACCGTTAGTTGTTCTATACACTACCTCAGTGATTGATGAAAGAATGGTAACCAGAGAGGAACGGGAATACAATTGAAAAATTTACACCGCTAGAGATAAACTCAGGGACAAAATCCATTGTTCTACACACACACTAATTCTCAAATCAGAACGGAGCAAAAGGAAGAACAAAGTAATTTTGCTAGGCGTGGCAGGGCTGGAAACGGGATCATAGCATGTGGCACCCAAACATTCGGAACATTATGATCGCTCCATGCTCTCCGCTAACTATTGATCAACACCGGTTTTGCGTCCGTAATGAATTGGAATCTATGAGCATGTAATGGCTTTACTCGCAGTAGGTAGGGCTTGTTATTATTATGATGGAATCATTTCACGTCAGTCTCATTAAATCATAATCCAGCCGGCAAGCAAAGCTGGTATTAATTGGCGTTGTCATATGGCATCAAGAATCAAAGCTGTTCAGATTTCTAATCGTCCTACACACGAAGTGGTCCATGATGTATGCGTCCATACATTTGTTTATGTGTATTTAAATTATAAAGTGAAACCAAAAGTAGAAGGAAAATAAATCAGGAAAGAAATAAACCTAAAGTATATAAGAGTAACCAAATAAATACAGCATACGGAATCAATACTGTACCTTAGCTGAAGTCAGGAGCATCATTGTTGAGCGTTCGAGTACATGACGGGCAGCTTCTATCTGTGCCCGGCGGCGTTCATCCTTGACGTCTGCCAATCGGTCGCCCGATAACTGCGCCAACTCTACCATCTCAATTCCAAATTGGCTGAATGCTTTAACAAACTCTGTAAAATTCGTCACTGCCTCAAGTCTTGTTAATGTGTTCACAATCTAGAGGACGACCAAGAAAAACAAGAGTGAATCAACTTGGTTGTTTAGCATTTGGCATTATCATTGTTCCCACACTATCAGAATACTAAAATGAGAGAGATAGGGAGTCGGACTCGGAGTAAATACATACAGAAATTATACAAGGGCAGAGCGTACAACGTAGAATTACAGAAGACAACGGCGTAACTGCATGCACATCCCCGCTGAAATAGTGATGAATGCAAAACGTGAGTAAAATATACCTTGTCTTTATCAAGTAAAAGCTGCTTGACGACAACAGTATCCACTAATAATAGTACCCTGGTCACGGCAGCAAGGAGACATCGGGAAGCTCGGACCATATCCGTTTTATTAGTAAGTGTTCGCGAAATATTCCTGGACTCCATGCCTTCGCAATGGGCGTAATCGCAAAGCTTCTCAATTGTTGTTCCTGTTAAAAATTAAAATATATGACTTGGTTTAAGTTCCTTTGTGTCTTTGTATGTACACCCCGCCAGGTTTATATATCACGACTCTAGTAATGAGCCCCCTACATCGGTGAGCAGTTCAACCACCCATGAACACTGATACTGGCAGAGGGTCACATTCATTACATTATTCAAGACCACATGCCATTAACACCAAAAAGAAATGAGGAACATGGTAATTAGAGTATTATTCGATTTGGCTCCAAACTTTTATCCCCTGTTTTATTGCCTCCGCTCATTAAAGTTGAAAGACGGTGTAGTTACACCATCGTCTCGCCCGCAAGTAAATTAGGTTCGATCGCAAGTAAGCCAAATGTCATTTCCAAAGGGAATCGATCAATCATCAAAAAGAAAAAAAGGAAGGACGATAAGGTTTCCATAAAATGAACTAATGGTTCGTTTTTTTTATTTCCCCCGGCCATCACACACAAATAATCATGTAATGTAACCGACAACGCTTTACATACAAATGCGAGAAGTAATCGACAGCGTTTTACTCATGAAAGTATTATTGACAATGCTTTACATACGAGAATGATATCGACAATGCTTTACATACGAGGATAATATCGACAATGCTTTACATACGAGGATAATATCGACAGTGCTTTTTCACGCAGAAATAATATCGACAATGCTTTCCCATGCAAAAATAGTTCCGACAACGCTTTACGTACTGTCGGCGAATGATCCTAAAGTACCAATTTCTATCCCTTTAACGCGGAAAGTGGTACTTTAAGATTCTTTGCTAAAGATATCTAACTTTTTATAGATACTGCATTATATATAAGAATGGGAGAGCTTCCCATGGCGAGAAAGGTTTTTCGACAGTGTTTTATATAAAAAAAATGGTTGTATTCAGCACGCAAAATACCATTGACAGTGCTTTAAGATACATACACTAGTAATGCTGTAATCGGCAAGGAACTTCAAAAATATTCGACATGCTATTTCCATTTCATTAATGTGCTTCCGACGATTTACACTAATCTTGTCGAACGATTAAATATGTATTGGAGCATTATTTTCCAACAAGTTGAACCAGACAGTAATTTATTATATTTCCTTGATTTACGAGAGTTTATAGCAACTATCTCTTTTATACTTTCAGTGTCAACCATCCATTCCCACGAACAACGTTCGGAAACCATTTGGAATCGACTTGGCAACTAGTTACTTATAAAAGTAACATGATTCGTATTCTTTCGTTACACGACAAACGTTTTTACGGTGTCGCTTACTTGTCTATAGTTCTCGTAGTTCTACACACCGTAGTAGTAGCCTTACATAGTACAAACGTAGTATTTATAATGATTGCATTGATACATAGTTACACGTTTGTAGGTTTCCGTAAATAATTTAAGCTAGTATCAAGGTTTACAAGGTTTAGGTAACGATGCTTAGGTTTTGTACAATGCTCTTGAATGCAAGTTCGGCGACATTATTACACATTCTGCCTCGATACCGGGAAACTATTTAACGTGCAGGCCTCAGAGTTGGGAAATAATTGGACAAAGTTATATGTCTCAGAATAATAGGCGATGATTAGAATGAAATTAAGGACTTGGGTGAAACAGCTTACACATCAAATTAAAAACTGACTAAACAGTACAAGACTTGCAAAATGTTTAATGTTCGTCGGGATAATTGGATCCTATTTTTCTAGTCTCTGCATAGAATTCAAAAGTTTATAATACGATGAACTGCCGTTTATGACAGACGCAGTCACTTATAGAAGGAAATGTATATTCAGGATAGTTAGTAGTCTCACCACGTTCATAATTAATAAATCAGAGTTCATGCTTGACAGTTTAGCTTTCCCGTGTCTGTACCGCTGTTTTTTTTGGTGGACGGCGACGCGAAAAGAAAACGGAAAGTAAGAATTGTACAGTTAACCATTCATGATACCACTTGCCATTTGCACTCACCCAAAAAAAGCAGTACGGATTCAAGTGGGAAATAAAAGCAAAAATATTTATATAGGGTGTCTCTGCAAACAGCGGAATCCACTCGTCCGCCTGGGTAAATTGAATAAATATGATACTTGAGTAAATACGATACTTCTAACACAATTACTCAAATTACCATGAAAACGTTACTCAGCGAAGCCATTAGGAGATAGCAATAGTGCTGGCAACGTCGTAGGAAAAAACGTAAATATTATTCAGATTCCTCTCTAAATCCTTGTTATGAGTAAACAATCGAGACAAGCAGTCCCTGTGTCCATGTTTATGAATTACGCTTGTTACGTAGGATAAGTCGTCCATTTCATT
This sequence comes from Lipothrix lubbocki, assembly GCA_034696945.1. Lineage (NCBI taxonomy): Eukaryota > Metazoa > Arthropoda > Collembola > Symphypleona > Sminthuridae > Lipothrix > Lipothrix lubbocki. The sequence goes on along the minus strand of JAQGAK010000018.1, from coordinate 48,213 downwards.
ATTTTTACTTCCGAGCATGTAGGGAGAGTGGGACTTGAGTAAAGAGTTTTAAGAGTTTTGAAATAAGAGTTGCCAAGTGGTTGTGAATCTTTTTTTTATTATTCTGGCTACCACCCCAACCTACGTCAGTCTTGGGAAAGTAAGGCTCGAGGAAGAGGACCATAAATTGTAAGCTTTTACCTTGATTTAACGCCCTGTGAAGCAGTATGGACTTAACGCCATGGTGTTTCGGCTGAAGCTACAACTAAAGATAAATCTATATGAATTTAACAATATGTATGCGGCGCCAGTATGGACCTAACGCTATTTTGAATCAGAATTTCAGAATGGACCTGACGCTGTGTTAAATCTGTATGACGCTTGAACTATGTATGCGGGATTGGTTCGTACGGACTTGCAGACTTAGCACTATGTTGAATCTCTATACAAAGTTCAAAGTGTGTTGAATCGGATCGTAGCTAAAATTATGCTTAGTTTGCATATACAGAGCTGTATTCTAGCTAGAAGTATGTTGAATAATAGAGCATAGCTATAAAAGTACATATAATGAATCACATTATAGCATAGCTAAAACTATGTTAAAGGGGTAGGAGTCTACTAGCACTGTGGAGTCGTGAAAAGTCGCCAGTGAATCGGTAAAGACCTGCAACATTGGTCGTGTGAATCTGAAGAAATGATTCCTCTGAAACAATGAAAAGAAACTTACCGGCCAAACGGGCCTCTTGACAAGCGGCGTACATCTGTGGTCGAATGTCATCACTGCTATCAGCAATGGCTTCTCCGACGGTTACGAATCTATCCACAGCAACATTTACTGATTGACCTACTCTTGAAATAGCTCTTGAAGTTCGTTCCGAACAGGCAGGTACTTCCTTGGTATGCACCATCGTTGTGATCTGTGTTCCACAAAATTAAATTCAGTTCACATATATTTTCCTATCAAAATAATGCAGCACGAACAGACCGTTTCATCCGATATTGCTCCCATTTATGTAAAAGCGGAGGATGGGGAATTTTGCTTAGGTGTCAGTTACTTGACTTCACTTTACAATCAGCACAATCGGCACATAAAACAAAAGTGTATACTTGCCGTCCAGCCCATCCACAGGTTTTAACCGAATTACCATGGAAAAGAAATATAGGACTTTGATTTCTACCAAATTCTATTCCCTGATAAAATGTTCCATTCCAATGGATTTACACAACTACACCATACTTTATGTATGGAGTCGGAGCGCTTTGATGCACTTCAAATAATAAAATAACTTCAAAAGGACCGAATGACTATAAAGAGCCTTGAATGAGATGGAGTTTCGGACGGAACGGAGCTCCTTCGTTCGGCATCAATTTTATTATTAATCATTATGGAAATTAGGGAAGAAAAAAAGAAAAATTTATGGGACTGTACACTCTATTAGGAAGAAGCATAGAAGTCCGGGCCAAATGGGGAAATTAAATGCTCTGTGTAGAATTATGTATTTAATATTAAATATGCATTTCCTCCGTGCGCACCAATGTCTCGCAAAGCCTCTTTTTACCCTAGTATTAAACATACTTTATGAAGAAATGCTTGTATTTTATTTATTGCAACTTTTATTCTGCCAAGCCCGAGCGTGTACACTACACTTTTGAAATAGCTACTTATTTTTTTTAAGTTCGGAACAGCATATTAGCTTCTTACTTCTGGATATTTCATTTGAACATGACGTCTACGGAGCATATTTATGCAGGCATAGATGAAACAGGACTTATAAATTGGCAGATATATGTATGCAAATTATCCCTATTATTGCTCCACTGACCTTCTTTTTAACAACTCGAAACAAAATGTTACTTTTGATTCCAGTCAAATAGCTTTCCATTTCTCCATCTTTCGCTTCCTCCTCTGAAGCAAGTAAAAAAGCAGCGCTTCAGTTACGATGAAGCTTAGCGTCCTATATTTTATATATTTTTACTAGGAAATTCATGCCTCAAAATCAAAACTTATTTTTGACACACCCTCGATTCCCAATCTTGGTTCACTTCGTAAGTAAGATCCTTGTACATATTTTTTTATTGCAGCACCAGTGCCAACAACACATTCACTTTTTGATGTTCCTACCAGCGTCCAGCTGAGTTCCATCAGCCTGAATACTTCTTTAACGGTGTAGTAATTTCAAATCCTGTCCCACCGACTCGCTCCATCACATTTCATTTTGGTTTATCCCGTAAATAAGTAACGGCACAGGTCTATTCGCATATAATCCAAGTATAAAGGGCGCGATTTTCCATATGGAAGTTTGCTTTTTGTGCCATTCCCCCCATACAAGTGCTCCATTTTCATGTGTATTTTCCTTGGCGTAATCCCGTACTTAATATGTATTTTCCGAATAGAAATCCTGTATTTCATATGCAGTTTCAGGCTTTCTGTGAATTTTTGTATAGAGCAGCTAGCTAGTTTAGGTGTGTTTTCGGTATGAAATAACATTATATTCCAGGGGGAAATGCATTATTTTGCGTCGGAGAAATACATTATTTTTAGAGGATTTTCCACATAAAAGCATGTATAATAACTTCACACATAAATCCGGCTTGCCAGTATACGCTTTCTACCTGGAAACCCAATACTTTTAATGACACACGTGAGAATCCTTCAAAATCCCATTTATTTACATTGTCCCTGCTCCTGTTGTCCAATGAATAGCAACGAGGAATAGCAAAGAGGTAGAGTGTATTGGTGCATGACACATCCTAATATACTTGATAGAATATGTATGTATACCTGACTGTGATGGTGGTGGTGCAGTAGTCATAAAGATAAAGGTCCTAACATAATTATGTGGGCATTACAAGCTCCTAATAGAGAAGCCTTCAAAGACAGTGGAAGTAATTTCTCACAAAAGTTTCCATGCAGTGCTAGGTGCATAGGTGGACAGCAAACAGACCGGAAGAGTCGTCATGCATTGCGTGTCCATTTGGGTGCTGCAAAAAACGGATTAAACGAATAACCCTGATGCCGAAAATGCTGACTTGAAAATCCTGCCAGGAAACTCATTAATCTCTATTCTCTTTACCACTTTGCAAAACAACTTGTCCCTGGGTGTGTATATGTGTGTATGACTGTGGACCAGAGTTCAATGAAAGTAAACTTTGGATATGTTGGTTTTTTATATCTATATGTATATATACAACGCTGTTGGTTTTGCCAAAATACAAAGAGTCAAAAAGTAGATCAGTGGAGTGTATACAGGGCACAGTGAATGAAAGAGTGAGTGAGCTTTCATGCTAATACGATTACATGTTCCTCATCTTTCACGGGTATTAATTCTTGAACCATAGACTCCAAGGAAAAGGTAAAGGTTATGCAAACCATTAATCCGGATTATTTGCTCGGGCATATAGCTTATGCTTCTCTTGTTTTGGTCGAATATCACCTAAAACTACGTGTAGCCTGTGATGCCTGACATCATTTTTAGCTCTCACCGTATATAAGGACTGTTATTATTAGTTAGTTCGTCAGCTCGGAATAGATAGGTAATCGTGTTTGTCCGTTATAGTCTCGTTTAGGCTATATTGCACTGTTATATCATTGTTAACATTACACTGATGCTTCCTGTGAATAGTTATACACTTAGGTGTAGGTTGTGGATATAGATGGCTAAATTCTATATTTTGTTATTCTATTGATGACACTCTATCTTGGTTATAGCAGCTAATCAAATGATGCATTTGTGTTGCGCTAGCTAATTCAATCCTATATTTTGGTTTTACTATAGCTAATCCAATGATATGTCTGGTTTTGTGTTTCAACAATCTCCTATTATACCTGACATTTGGACTGCATACTACAAATAGGTTAATGTGATGTTTTGGTTTCGCGCTATAGAGAGTTGAATGAGATATTTGGGTTGTTAGAGATAATGGATGAGCATGAACTTGCATGAAATTAAAGTGAAACCAACAAGGTTGATTCAACCACAGGAACAGAACGTTTACCTTTCGGAATGTCATGTCGTTTGACTGCATGAAAAGACCTTTGTTGTTTTTGTACTAGTCCATAGCTATTATTCTACTAACCTCCATCTATTAAATTAATATAGGCTGAAGTTCAAGTGAGTAAAAGAGTATTACCTGAGAATGTCGTCGACCGTCTTCAGTAGTCGTAGTCATCCTCGTAAGTGTCTTTTATAGATTGTCGATCAGACTCGGTTAGGCAGGCATTAATTCGAGATTGTCTATGGCTATGTTGGCAGACGAAATAATACTTGCTCACCAGCTTATACATATCATGTCAGTATCATCTCAAAGGTACAAGAGTATTATTGAATCAAAAACGTGGTAACTACAGTGTATATAAAGATTACTTTCTCTTTGGAGATTACTTTCTCTGTATATGACTATCAAGGTAATAATACTTAAACTTATTTCTTCCTTAGTAGTAGATTTCTTCGATGAACTTGAGTAAGGATACTGTATTTTGTTTTTGTATTTTTCAGGAATGATTATTAATGCAAAAGAATTTCCGACGAAAGTTCCTTTGAATGATCAAGTTTTGAATATTGTTGTTTTCATGGAATGTTTATTTATTTTTATAGTTTCAACTACAACAACAAGTTCCTAAATATATGGGAATGAATTGCTTTTGAACGTCGTTAATAATGGGATTCAATGTCCCTGGAATGTTTAGAATAATAACAGTAGCTCTGCCCAACTCTTTTTGTAGAAAGTTACTTTCTCCTATGGTTTCGCCTACAACACCTGGAGGTTCGTGTTGACTGTGCACATGGAATTGCTGTCAGAGAACAAGTCACACTAATGTAACACTTGCCGAAGCCACATATTGGAAGAGTAAATAAACAACGCGTGTGACATGTACATATGTCATCGTGGGTAGGTCAGCAGATTCGCCAATAAATGTATAGAGAGTAGATGTAGGAGAGTTACGAATTTCGAATACGTACAAGTACTAAGAATACACCAAGAATTATTTGTCAAAGCCTGAAAAACAACAGTCACGACTCGGGATCCAGGGTTCTTATAAACACAACAGCAAAGCTTCTTAATTCTTTCAGGAAATTCAAGATGTGCGAGGATTCCTCAAAAAGTTGATCTGAGCTGGTGAGGATATGACGGGGAAAGTTTAATTAACGGAGCAAGGTAAGTGTGAGGAATAAAAAGTAGAAGAGGATGAGTAAGTACGAGAAGATTTGGTAGAAGAATAAGTACGTCAAGAGGACTCAAGTAGAAGAATAAGTACGACGAGACTCGTAGAAGAATAAGTACAAGAAGACTCACAATCAGTAGAAGAAGACTAAGTACAAGAAGAAGAAGACTTGGTAGAAGACTAAGTAGAAGAAGAAGATGCAGAAGAGAAGAAAGGTAAGGTGGCCTCTGTCTCTACGCAAGATATCACAACTGGGGGATTTTTCTGCAAGTTTGCTGGAATGTTAAAATGTGATGAGTGACTAGTTCACTTGTTGACCGGAGATTAAATATGAAAGGAATATCTACCTATTATGGTATTATTTAGTATACAATATTTGATGCTTCACCTATATATTTTGAAAAGAAATAAGAAAAGTAACCCGTTTATTGTTATTTGTCTTTTTTCGATATAAGTAAAAGCTAATAGGAACACAGGACGATCAATGATCGGCTTCCGCAACCTTGCCCATAGTAGGAGCAGAATGAGAAGAGAGACCTGCATGCGCCAGGCAGATAGCAACCTGGTCTCGGTGTGCGCAGTGGATTTCCCGCACGGTTCACTCTCAGCTAAACACTAAATTAACCGCTTGCTTTCCAAAAGTGAATCCTCGAAAAACCCGAGCGAGCCTTCCTTTCCGAACAACGGCACAACCACTAACACTTTTTTGATGGATGCATTAACTCTTCATTAGCACACTTCATCATTTAGTAGTTCCATGGATCTCTCCATTCCTATTTACCTTCGACTGTCAGTCTTGAGGAATTCAATCGAAAAATTATTATTTCAAAAATAGCCCCGTATACTCGAGTTGTTACTGACCATTTCTCTCCTATTTGATATTTATGGTAGGTACTTACGCAGCCAGCCCATGCAACCAACTGAACCAACCTGTACTCTTCGGTGAACATCTCCCGGGGTCTACACTATCGTTCGCCAACATCTCTTTTCTCAGCATTTTACGTATGCAAGAAGCACATTCCCGTCCTACCCTATACCTTGGAACGTTGTACTTGAGCTCAGATACCCGACCAGCACACTCCTAGTTCATGTATGGATGTTTAAAGATGCAACCCCTGTCAAACATGACTTTTCTCTTACTCTCTGGAATTAAAATACAAGGAAAATAGATTAAAATCAGAGATGGGTAACGTTGTACTTTCTTACAATGCCCCATTATTTCTGACAGCGTTTTAACCTTGAATTACAATGTGTAAGCAATCGAGTGTAATATTAATATGTACATAATAGACCATGTGAAATAATACATAAATAATTTTTAGAATTGGACTATTATTGTGGCCAGAAATTGAATTACAAAATATTTCAATAGACAAAACCGAAACCGAATAACGGAAAATGTGAGAACAAAATTGAAGCCTTGTTTTGACATGAAACTCCTTTTTACCAAGTGGTTTACATATAGCTTCAAAACTGTAGAAGTTCTAAATTAATAGCGTATATCCATCTCTGATTAAAATAAACATTGCCCGAGTTATCTCCGACAAGGCTCTAAAAACCAATCCATGTAACCCTGACATGTGTACACACTTTGTCAAGGTTAGCTTTTGCAACAATCTCATATCCTTGATCCTACATTGAGTATTATACCTTCACACGCCCAACTTTCAATTGATTTCTAGATTTCAACCTGATTTTCATACAACTCCACCCTCCGGCCAAATTCCCCCTCTGTGCCTTCTCACATTTCGCAACAACGTGATGCTCCACTTGAACTGAATGTATCATTCTCGGGATGAATTAACCTGATGACTTGGCACTGTCATTCCTGTTTACCACCAACTTACAATTTACTTCGGATGACAACGCTTTGTCACATTGCACAATGAAGTTTCGTAATGCTCCTGTGATTACTCTTCAATGATGAATCCGCTATTCAAACATACTACAACCAATTCATTATGTCAACCTTCTGCGGTGAATTCCCCGCTTAAAAGGGCAAAATTGTGTTGTGAGTCTACCACGACGAAATTGCAATCTCACAATGAACCAAACAGTGTACGAGTACATAACAAGTATAACAAGAGTATATGAGCACAATAACAAAGGCGTCATCTAAAAGTATGTACCACAATGTATTACAATGAGACTATCAAAAAATGAAGCTATGAATTAAAGAGATGAAAAACTGGAGATTAAAATTGAAAATATACGATGGCAATTCAAGCTGGAAATAATTGAGAAAAAGGAACTCGCAGTAATTCCTCCAAGCCGCTTCCTCCACGTACATAAGAACCCCTGGAACTGTTAGCAATCGACAAAAAAACCGTTTTCTTTAAAGACGAGAGAACAAGAAGAGGAGTAGGATCTGAGGACTCTCGAAAGTGTCAAAAAGCAAGTGTTATTATTAATGGGTATGTGAGGTTGGGTATTCGGAGCTCTAACTTTATCACAGCTTGAGTGCTCTAGATGAAACATAAATTGTACGTGAAATGTGCTAGGATTTCCTCCCATTACCCAGATTAAGCCTTGCTACAACACAAAACCATTTGTTTAATATCCCCTACTCCTCGACCTCCAATCGGGGTTACTTTAATCGTCAGTTTATAATCATTTAAGGCTCTTGTTTATGGACAGATGGCACTTTGGCACCCGTCCAATCGCCTCACTGGTGTAGCAACCGGCCATCATACCCAATGGTTATGCCTGCACCAACTAATCACTACGTATGACGATGACTACCGGAGCAACTAGAGCATTCTGTAGTGCTTAGTGATACTGATTGATGCTACTTTCTTTACAGTTATTTCTACAATATCCTCTATAATTTATAATGACAGTCCTTAACTATATGTAGATACTGATTATACGCTTGAAACTCCTTTTTGAAGAATCTAAGACCTAGACAGGAACTGGTGTATTATGATCATAGTGATAATTTATCAACATAGCTGATCAGTATTACATGAATCAAATTAAAAACGTGTTTGCCTGAGCTGCACTTTGTTTGTCCTCCCTAATTAAGTATTGGAATAGTATCTTTATTACTTTAGGAAATTACAACGTTCGTAAATGGAAACAATCTATCACTTGCAACTCTTCAGGCAACTTAACGCGACTGATTTGAGAGCCCTAATTAAATTGGTATACGTAGGAAAGTGGTACTTTAGTTACCACAACGGGATCGAACAAAGTAAAGTATGACAGTTATGCAATTGGATACACTACGGATCTAGTTACTTGATGTGTAATGCACTATATTAAGAAAACTGAAGGTTTACTCGTTAGAAATGAGGTAACTAGATATAGAAAATAGACAATAGACTTACATAACGGCTGAGACCCGGAGCGGGAGAGGTAGGATGAGAGCGGCGGCAGAATCAGAACTGTGTAAATCAAAAGCGTTCGAGTGCTATTAATATTGTCAGTCGGGGTGGTTAGAACCCTTTCCTGAACTTCCAGTTCTCCCAGATGTTCTCACCTGTAACTTTGCAAGCTGAATCTGTCGGAAAGAGGATAGACAGACCATGTCCAGGAACTTGACAATATCCTGTGTGTATACATGAAGGAAACGTACCGTCGGAACGGTGATAAGGTCAAGAGCCAGTAGGTGCTTGGTACACCCACGCCGGTTTCCGTAAGGTTTGGTCCTTATTGGTGTCAGTATGATTCCTGAAAGGTGTCCGTATTATTCTTGATAGGAGACCGTATTATTCTACTGAAATGGCATCCGTATGGTTAATCTTTATTCGAATTCGCATGATTCCGTTTTGGTCATGATAGTAAGGTATTATTGCAGGTATCCGTATCGCTATTCCGGCTTGGAAGGTAGAATCAAGCTCGTCTGGAAATAAATTTCTATCCTGAGCACCGTTCCTCATATCTTCCACTTGACATTCTGATGTGAGTTTCCGTGCCAAAACCAAGGTAAAATCAACCTTGCAATAATGTTCTCAAAGGTTAACCCACCATTAGGATAATGCAAATGTTGAGTCTGTCATGAATAGAAAATGGTTGTAAACCAAAACGAAAATAGCACATTTCCATTCCCAAATCAACGTCAATTACCATGTTCCTCGCCGATCTTGTATTTATCTTCAGAAGCCCCGGCCTGTCATTTTGGAAAATACTGGAGCAAAATCCATTAATACAAAAACCATTATTGCAAAAACATTACCGTTCTGTTTATACGTATATATAACAGCAACATTTGGAGCAGAAACATTAATATTCCGCAGTTTTATACATCAACGTAATACTTATGAGAAGCACATATTACATGTTATACAAGCTTTGGAGCAAAAGGCAAGAGTATAGATGAACCTGCAACGCTCTCGGAGGGAACAGTGCCATTAAAAATGACTCCTGAATGATGGAGTATTGTAGTATTTTCAAGAAAATTGATTTTAAATTTAGGTGTGGCCTTCATCGATTACAGGAAATTGTATTCCTTGTATGGCTCCATTCAAGAATTGTTTCCAGTCGGGTTGATCCCAATTTTTTACATTTCTAGAGCATACAATTTCTTATTATTGTGTATAGCTATTTTTGTGTACAGCAGCTGTAATGATATTGTATTGCAAGAACTTTGTTGGAATATAAATTATATACACACAGCCCACGCCTTGTAATAAGAACAAAGCGTCGCAACTTATTTCCAATGATGTATCATTATTACGAAAGTCCGAGAAAGCTCCGGAAAAAAAATCGCTCGATGGAAGTTTGATTTGCAGCAGGGAGGAGGGAAAGTAGGAAAAAATCATGTTGAGATAAGTTAAAAAAATAATAGAAAAAAAAGAAAGCCCTGAAGATCGAGCAAGTTATTATAGGTGGAAGTCATTGGAAGCCAAATAGAAGCTAAATGCACAGCTACATAAATCTTGTTTCCACACTTGCCTTAAATCACTCAAATGACTTTGACATAATTACAGTCTTGTCCTAGAAATAAAGTGAGAATTGTGCAATATTTCTCGGAGCTTTTCTATACATATTCCTTTTATTCAATCTCTCGCGTCATCTGCACTCAAGATCTCCAAGATTGAGCATAACTTCGCCCTTTGGCATTGTGAACCTCCTGCTATGCACCGTTTCCGACTACACAAATCAATCAATCATCCAAAAAATCCAGGAATTCAAGAACACAAAATGTCTGGGGAATGCCATGAAAATCTAAAAAATATTACTACAATATTGAAACTCCCATTAGCCTTATGGATTTTTCCTTTTATAATATTATATTTTTTTATAATATAATCAATTTAATATAGTCCCTATATATACCTTAATAATACAGCATCCATGATTTGAAAGTAGCTTCTCTACCTCAGGTACACATCGCCAATATGTATGACTAATAGCAAAGGGCGCTGCAAAAGATCATTAAATGCTGATATAGGAGCTACGTAACTTCGGAACTCTGAAGAGAGCGAGACACCGAAGAGCATAAAAAATTGCAAACAACAACAAATGCAGGGTGAAAATATGTGAAAAGGTTATATTCGGCGTAAAAACCAACACCAAATACAAATAATAGGCAATATAATGACTGTTTTGTGTGCCGAAAAATCAGCAGGTGCTAATCACGAAGTAGAAAAAGAAGCTAAAAAAACCTTGCATGACAAAGAAAATGTAGAATCATTTCTCTCACTCTTACCAACACCAACTATTATAGTAGCCGTGGCCATATAGGGTGGTCTGAGAAAGAAAACCACAAAGTTTTTTTTTCATCTTACGTCAAATAATGGACGGCCTTGTGATACCGAAGGATGAAGCATGGGCAAAACGTCAAAAGTTTTTATTTACTTCCCGTTGCACTATTATGTAGCTCTATATAATAATACGCATGTATTTGTTATGAAGTGTAGCCGCGCGGTCATGTAAGCTTGGGTATAATAGTATATGTAAATATATATAGTGTATAGTATTGTATTTTTATATAGCACATACATATACTAGCTAATAATAATTCTTGAGCCACGACATCTCAGACGTATACATATGAACAATAGGCAGTTGCGAGGAGAAGATGAATTTATTTTATTTTTCAATTCCAACAGGACTTTCTATCGCTGCTCTTGTAATAAAACACTTACACCTAGTGACTACATAAGAACTGACTAAGGTGGAACTACATAACAGATACTAGCAAAACTACGGGAATAACGAAATTCATTGGGAAAAACGCTTTCTTTAGAAACTTCTTACAGTTTTCTACATGTAGTCTTTTTAGTATATTTAGATACCTATAGTTTAGTTTAGTTTATAATAGGTCCCCGGATTTTCCCCACATGTTATGTGCAAGCTTACTCATCAAATGTATAGAGAGTAAAATTCTAAGGAATATATTTTGTACACAGTATGCGTGCAAATATAATATCAAAATGTACCTTTACACATGTAGGTAAGCTTATATTGTCCAATATGTACGAGTCTTTTAGAAGAAATATTAAACTTGTTCAAATAACTTTGTTCTTGTCCCATTTACTTTCCATTTTTTCACAGACGAACAATCAAACTTTTCCACTTGTACTTTCTATTCCATAAATAACTACGGTAAGCTCTTCTGGACACACAACAAAGCCTGACATCTGACACAGTGGGACTCAAAACATGCAAAATTACATTTCTAGTTCTACAATAACACGCAAAAGTCATTTTACGGGCGGAATTCCGTCTTTTCAATCTTCACATTTGAATAGTTACTCAGTTGTTTAGCGTGTGATTGAATGACCTGAAAGTCCATTAGTACTCCATGATGACGTCTTTAAGAATTACTTTCTCAGGCTTTTCTAGGGATTAATAATGTAATAGCATACGATTTTATTACTCGCTATCTTTGGCTATTTTGCAGTTGTTTGTTGAACGTTTGTTTCATTTTAGGTTTTATGCCTGCATTTTTTCCATTTTTATTTGTATTTATTTTTTCCGACTTTTTGTGTATCATAATCTGAAGTTTTATTTTTATTGTGTTAAATTTTTTACATTCCTTGTTTTAATTTTTGGCATATTTATAGGAATATTTATATTTTAAATTTAATTCCCAACTAGTTGTTTAGTCAAAATTTTTAAACTATTGTGAGTTTACATTGCATTAAATTACACGAGTTTCTAAATTTAGTTTCTAGATTTTTTTCTAAATTTCTTCAAATCTGACTCTGGCATTAAACAATGTCTATGCAAATGGAAATTTTAACTTAAATTAATAAAAGATTGCATTTTAAATTATGTGAAATAAATTTAATTAAAATCCTTTGATTTTTCCGTTGAACAATCTCCATTAGATATTATTGTCGACAAGGAATAGAACATAAGGTCAGAATTGGGAAGTTGTAAGTTTTGCAACATAACTTGTGAGTTGGAGACTTGATGTTCTATATACGCAACATGTGTGAGTCAATGAATATTTCATGCTTACATGCTACACGTTGCACTTTCCTTCTTGGAAATCCTCCATAACTTATTCAGTATTCAACACATTCGATTCAGTGGTAATTCACCGATTTGAAATCGACTGATATGCCATACGCTTCCATCCATGCATTATCTATATTGTATATAGAGTTTGGACCTCCCAAACAACTGTTCATCCTCATGGCCGTCAAAAAGTCGAGGAGGTTTAGAGTAGATTCCTGGAACCCTTTTGCCCCAGAGCATGTTCCAAGGACTACTACACCGTTGTTATGTCGACAGATCAACTAATAGGGAATTGCTTGTGTCACAATGCTTTCCTGGAGAATCAATAATTGTAATTGCATCGCTCTCAAACTCAAAGTCTCCTTTATAAGAAACAAGAGGCGTGTCAAGACTCTTGAGGTTTCCTGCTGCTCTTCCTTTCATGCCCCCAATCCCCACTCTGGCTTGCAAAATCTTTTCTTAATACGATTTCAAAGGTTTATTAATACAATTATTAATTTTCTTCAGGGTTTCAATATGTACTATGCACACTTCTTACCTTTACATTCTCCCGACAAATATAATTCAGCCTTCGAATTTCATTTCCTAAGCAATCAAATCCTTCTCATACTTTTAAAATCACCTCACAGTGAAAGTGTGGCATTGCGTGCTTAAACAATCCTAGAATCGGCAACCTACGGCGCACAAAAAAATAATCCTCGAACTATGTTTCCGCGGAAAATCATTAAAAATGGCGTAGTAGATCAAAGCTTTTCATGGGGAAAATATAAGAAAATCATGGAAAAATAATAAACTCCCCTACAAAATATCACGAACTCCCAGCGGATCTGAATTTCTCACTCAATAAATAAAATACGATTTCGGGATAAAAATGGCCTCATAAACATTGATTTACAAGGTTCTTCGGAAATGATGGAAAGTATACATGGTAGTTATCAAGAATCCTGGTAGGGGCAACCAAAAATTATTTTGCCAAAATAATACTATAAGAATTGGTTTTCCAAAGTAACAGGGAACTTATTAAATTAACATACCTGATTAGTATCAAAATATTAAAATGACAGTGAATTGGACATGAAAACACAAAACAAGAAAATCCAACTTGAATTTTGGCAATGCAATCTTTGCCGTATGAAAGAAATGATATAGAAATTAAATGGACAAATAATTGCTGAACGGCCCTCCTGGGAGGTAAATTCCATAGAATCTGCCAATTTGACAAAACAAGGAATTTTTCCTGGATTTACAAGAAGGTTATATGTATGCACTCCTCCCCTCATACATATCCTAATGAGGTAGTGGAAAAGTGGAACTTGGGAGAGATTATGACATGTTAGCATATGTGGGAGATCCATTCATCATGTCAAGTTTTTTTCCTTGCTCTCCCGACATGATCCAATCACTTTGCCACAAATGAACACTTTTATACGGCTAACTTCTTTCGTGCTATTAGAGCTGCGTTTCATACTTTTTTGTTATGAGCTGCTTTCATACTTTTTTGCTATTATTGCGGATCCATATTAAGGATCGTAAAGAGCTGTCGGAATGATATTCTTGGTATGGTTTGCTCTATGATACTCATAGTTTTCTGAATGATTCCCTTGGTACAGCTTGCAGAATGATATCCTTATACATGGTTTGGTTCTCAGAATGACTCGGCTGCTTTTGTACTTTTACGTAGATACATACCTACGATCCGGGAAGTCACTGGATTCGGAGTATTGTTCCTTGTATGTATGACCTATTATATAGATGATTCCTTGTAAGATCAGCAGTTGAGATGATTTTTGTATATACAGCAGTTGAGATGATTTTTGTATGTAACAGCAGTTGAGATGATTTTTGTATGTACAGCAGTTGAGATGCTTCTTTGTATGTACATCAATTATTGATGATTCTTTGTAGTGTAGTATGTACAGCAATTGAGAAGATTCCTTGGAAAGGCCTAAACATTAAAACTATAGGAGAGCTGGTTTTCAATGGATTTAATTCATTTACCCCGTTGTTGGAAACATTGAATGAGTGCCGACATTTATGAATGTGCTCGTCTTTCTCCCAGTAATTTCCAATTACCCACCGGAATTCATTGTTTCTGGCCTGAGAGTCCCAAGAGAGTGTTTTGGCAACAACCCAAAATAATGCGGGCATGGGAGCTCCGCCGGGATATCCAAGCGGGACTTAATTCCTCCTCGGAGGTATGCAATAGTAATCCATATGTATAATGTACATAGTTACTTACATACGTTTGCATGCACAAAAACCTGTCCTTAATCTATCCCAACAATGTGTCATTTATTGTTATTGAACCTATTTCATGTAACCTAATGCCATTCATCCAACCCCGCGGCTCTCTCCCGGCGTATGTCACGTCAAAAATACTTTCATAGTCTGTATTTCCGCGGCGCGGCTTTGCTTATTCCTTATTTTGTATTTCCGCCTTTCTTCTGTCATATGACAAATTCCAACTGCAGTGCTTACTATTCTTAATTCTATTGGTATTATTTCCGTACTCCTCCAATCTGAAATAACCTAAATTGACCCAAATACGCTGGCTGACCTACATAGCTTTTCAAACCTGCGGCATCCTGTATCATCCTTTTGAGGACCTTGTACCTCTCTTCACCTTCAACGTCACCCACCCTGTTGATAATGTTGTTAGTAATAAGTGGGGAATTAATTTTGAAATCAATTAATACAATTTTTTAAACTACCCTGAAACTCAAAACAATTCAAATAAATCACAAATACTATTATATTAAATCATTTAACTTACAATTAGCAAGTACACCGCATTATCTGTATAAACTTAACAAATGATGAGAATTCTAAAATTATTTAACTAAAAATCTACATAAACAATTGAATACAGATTAAAAAATATTTAAAAAATTAATTATGCTTATATAATAATAATTATAATAAATACCAATATTTCTTTAGAACCATAAAGTAAGTGTCAAATGAACTATACAACAAAATATGCCCAGCAAAATAAATTCTCCACCGTGCACCTACAACAGACAATGTAACTCTACCGTTGTTGCTCTTCGGGACTCAGTGAAATCCGTGACAGTCAGATGGCCTCCTGAGCTCCCCCAAGATCCGGCGCCCGAATCTACCATAGCACACATTATGAGAGGGCAAAAAACCAGTGAAAATAAGTAGGCAAACATACGGAATTGTCGAATTCAATATTAAAGCCACCACAAATATTATAGGTTTCATATAAGGTCATTATCTATATTTTATTACGCCGTTCTCCAATTATTTTAAACGTCTTTGATTACATAATCATATGTATGTAAGAAGATCCTATTAATAGAACGACAAGGTTAGGACGACAAAGGACTCCAGAGGATGCTAGCACACATGCAGGAAGACGTTCCTAAAAGCTATTGCCTCGTTACACAAAAAGCTGTTGACTTCACAATTACAAGTGTAAAGAATATGGACAGTTGATTGACATGCATTGGATGACCCCGGGCTTTCCGCACACTTCCCTTCCTATTCACTATTTCGCTTTCATTTGCTCAATCGGAGAGTTTGGTCCTTTGGTTTTGTTCTCCTCTTTTGTGTATATGTACACTCTTTCCTAGTAGGCCACCGTTTTTTATGCGTATGTGTCCCTATAGTATTCCTATACATTTTTCATGCGTTTATAGCATTTCTACATTTTTCATGTATGTTTACATACATATTTTTTATGTATTTTCCTAGTATTCCATTCTACTTTTCCAACAGTTTCCGCACACTTGCAAAGTTTTCATTCTTTCAGAACAAACCTAAAGCCATCAAAACCTTGCTTCATTTTCTTCTTCTTTTATTCCTATTATATTTGCTCTCTAATTTTTACTATGCTGGTTTTTGTTTATAATACATATGTTGGCTCTTCTATTTCTACTAATATGTTGATTACGTCTAATATGCTCGTTCTTTTATATTTTTACTAATGTGTTGTTTTATTAAGTTCTAGCATGTGTGTTCTTGAATTTCTGATATATCAGAAATATTCCATATAAATATTTTGGATATTTATATTCTGGTTCTTTTGTATTTCTAAAATTCTGGTTTATTCATATATAACGATATGAATGTATATTTGTATTAATGCTGTCGCCTGGACCAGCATGAATATTAGGTTTCACTATTACAGGGAAAGTTTATCGCAGAAACTAGTATCATATAGGCTATCATAATATTTACTTAAGTATCTACGTCCGATGTGGTTATTCATTAACAACGACAGAGTAACGAACTTGCTTTCCCCATAGATTTTAACATTGTGGTAAGCTTCTAATTCAACATTCTACTGTGCGTCATTCGAGGAACACTCCAGTTCATGTATGCATGTATTTAAATACTATGAGATCTTGCGCTACTATAGAGCCGGCTGTATATGATACTAATTGTTTTTGTACCGCTATTATCCTACACTACCACTGTATTATTGTTTGAATAAAGTAGCACTTTGAGACTTATGACTGTATACAATAATGCCGGAATAATGGCACGTCAAAGGTTGTATGTTGATAGTGCATAATATACATACATATATAATAATATGCATTACTTTACTGAACTAAAACAAAACTGAAATTTGTACTTTTACAAGGATGCATGTCGGAGTAAGTTGCAATTATTACACAAGGTATACATATATAGGAAGTTAGGAAGGGCGTCGGCAAAGAGTTGGGTAGTCTATGTTTTGTGAGGAAACTGCGAGGTCTCTCCCGATTCCCAATACCGCGCTAACTTAAAGAGGATGATGGTATAACACTAGTAGTGATGTGGTGTTCTGCAATTTTCTGCTATGACGAATCGGTTTTGCATGCTTTAACTCCAATCAATCCTTTGAACACTCAGGACGTGAGTGGAGCAAAGCGCTCTACCAATTTCCACTCAAATCCTTATGTAAATGGCATTAATACATGTGGCGGAGCACCGGCGGTAGCATATTATGCAGTGAAAGTAAGTTTAAGAAGGAACGGCTAAGCCATCCCCGTTGTCTACGTGCTTAGGGAGCAATAAATAAAGATAACAGATTGTTATGGAGGGATAACAAGCATTTACTTCTTTTTTCTTTTTAGAAAAACACAGGAAAAAACAACCTTTCAAAGGAGAAACGAGTATTGATATACGTTCACCTACGGGATATGTATTAACCACAGATGTATATAGCTATAAGCTAAGTGTCCAAGATAGTCTACGCCAACGTAAAACATGTAGAGGTGGTTCGTATCTCTCTGCTCTATCAACGACGTCCGCATTAAAGCCCGGCAAATAACACACTGGAGTTTATGTACTTATAGGGATACAAAAGGAAAGGAAGAAAGAAGAGAAAGAAGCCTGCGGAAATAATTTCCTTCATTGAATTGAACATGAAAGAATAAATGAAAATAGCTCTACTTTATAGTGCTAACGTGGCAACGAGCAATTTAGTCCAACTATTACTAGTCCCGTATATTCTCAATGCAGTCCTGTATCATTCCCCAGTAAATACATCAAAGTAAAGTCTCTTGCACCCTGACACAACAACTGGAGTCAGCGTCAGCAGTCGACCAACTTTCCCCGGCAGAGTTTGCGAGTATATAGTAGTTTGGAGAAGCGGTGAAGAAAAAACTAAACTAAAAAGGAATTGCACCGTCGACTCAAAAATTGATTCACCCTTAGGTTCTAAATTGCCATAATCATGCCAAGCATCCAGGACTAATTCCTTCTCTTCCACATCTCACTTTTTTCCTGAAGATACGCGCATTTATATGTAGTACATGCTACGTGTAGTTTTTTCGGGCTATTGACTATATATAGTAATCAACTTCAACTACCCTAAAATTACTTTGGTAGAAAGCTGTAGGGGCGAAGTAAGAATTCCTGAGGGTGTTTTAAGATCTATCATGAAATCAATAGAGGTAGCATGATATGTGTAGGATACCACTACACTCATCACCATGCGGATCTCCGGAATTAAATTCCACTCACGTAACGTCATCTAGATTCTAGAAATTAATAGTGTCTAGTATATTCGTACACTTAAAGCCATCAAGAGTTTTAAAATCACATTCATGCCATCAAGATTATTATAGTAAAATTGATGCCATCAGGATTATTATTAGTAAAGTTGATACCTTCAGGATTCAAGATTCTTAGCGAAATTGATGCCATTAAGGATTATAGTAAATTGATGTACCATTCTTAAAATAGCATCACCAATATTATCAAAATTCACGTCACTAAAATTCTCAGAATCAATGTCGTGAACAGGCTTAAACTTGAAGACATCAAGTTCTTAATATATGTAAACATGTTTGCGATTTCCACGTTAATTTCACATGGATGAACCACGTGGCCAAAGAAGCGCTTGAGGTAAATTGACACCATTAATAAAGTAACGAGTTAATGAATGTTAAATGTGGAAGTAAAGCAGTAAATTCAGTGTGATGGGTGGCAATTTATCTATAATACTATATTAACTGTTTACGTATTTAAAATACTGGACAAATAAATACAGGACGTCATGTGACCGATATATGCAACTGTACGTACGGATGTTGATATTTGGTTACAAAGGCTGAAGTCATTTATATCGGCCCAATAAATTTGTATATTGATGTTCAGCATTACTAAAAATTAATAAAAATTTAAAAAAACCGTTTCATTTCTGCATTTGATAATCAAAGGAGCTCATTCCCAAAACTTGATGATGCATACATATGTCTAAACTCGCTATCGCTACTTCATTCTCAAAATTCAGCAGCACTATACATTGACGTAACTTAAACCCAAACACTTTGTTACATGAAAATTTGGGATTAGGCTAAGTGTCGCATTTAAGTAACTACTTAATTTTGTCAATATTATCCAACGAACTTCGTGTAGCAACTATAAAAATTCCCTCTCAATCACGAATCTTACCCTTTATTATTATATTAATGTAGTTTTTTACAACAGGAAATGTACCTATACCTCAATGACTTGGATGTAACTTCTCGAACTGCTATTAAACATTTTCTTATTATTAGCCAGAATACTGAGGTTGATTTTAATCCTATCGGATGTTATTATTATATCTACTTATAAGCAGTTCCGAGGTATCATGTGTGCTGACGATCGTGGTTAATGGGAAAATTACAATTTCAATTCCAGGTTAACGAGCCCTTATGGTCAAATTAATTTTAAGGCGACAATTATACATAGGAGAATTATTGACCTAGCGATACAGATATACTTCTTCAGCACGTAATTTACATCAAGTCTTGTATACATATGTGAGAAGATGAATAGCAGTGTGCAACCATCTTGTGTAAATGTGTGCCTACTTCGATATAGTTATGTCGATCCAATGACACTTGTTTCAGAATACGCTCCCGAGGATTCCATTACTTGCTCTTGTGGTAACATCATCTTCCTATTGTTGTTCAAGTTCACCCATCGATTTCCAGTTAATTAGCTGTGCCACTGTTTTACTTAATTGCTAAACTAACCATTAATACAAACTTAACCTAGGTACTTTTGCCCTACTTATTTTTTGTAAACTAGTTCATTCCATTTTGTATTATTTTTATATTCTTTTATTATTATTTACGTCTTAAGTCTTAATATATTATTCAGAATTAAAGGGAAATACATGGAAAACAATATGCTATTATACATATGTTATTTGCTGTAGTTTTTACATACTAAAGAGCATCGTTGTAGTATGTACACCAGTGAACACTACCGTATGTATGTACAATGGAGATAAAAACAGCAAACGCTTACACCACAAAGTTACATTCTGCGGAGAATATTATGTGGGAGTACATATTACAAGAAAACAAGGCATCCTACTTTTCCTCCGTAAATCCTTTTCTGCATGCATCGAACTATACACGCAGTAATGTTACAATGGAAATGTCAGGAGGATTTTGTTGGCCGCATGCAGAGCTACCCTGACACGCTTGATGTTTCAACACTACCCCATAGTACATTATATGATAGATTGTAGCCGTATGGACTGCCATTTAAAAATCCAAGGTTAGGTCCATAGACGAAGAACGTGGAAAAGGTTGGCGGGCAAGGTTCTGTGTGTACGCATATGTAGGCAAAACTCTATTCTGTGAGCTACAAACAACCCACAATTACCTTTGCATAAATGATGTTCTTAGCACAGACTTTGCATTTCCTCCCTCAAAAACTCCATTGTCTGAATTAAGTTGGTTTGGTAACCGACAGAAACAACTTCTCATTTGAAGATGTTTCGAGTGCAAAAATAAAAGTCTACCGACGTCCAAGAGTTACGAGTCTTCGTCCAGAAGTTATGACCCCAATGCATATCAGATTGTATTTCATACATAATGTGCCACGTTTTTCGCATTTAATGTACGTATGTTTTCAGAACGGAACATGAATAATATTCTTGACAACAAGAATGAACATTTGGAAAATTGAGTAGTATGGTAAATTCAGAATATATTGAAGAACTTCAGTAATGGGAAAATATATAGGAAGGTATTGAGCATTAGAAAAAAGGTAAATAATGATTTGCAATGAGTTGCAGTAGGTAATTGAGAGAGAGTTATAGCGTAGGAAAAAGTTGTGTGCTCGCGTGTCAAAAGGCGTAAAAAGGTTTGGATGAAAATATTTCAGAGGAGAAATGATGCCTTTGATAATGATTTTTCACCGTCATATAATGGGTTAGTATGTAAAAAATTTGCTAAGATTTTGCACATAGTACACAAGCTTGGAGTATTACATGCAGCACCTTGACGAGCATATGCTCACTCCATGTTGACATAGTTGAGTGAGGTGAAGTTAAAAGGTGTTCTGTAATACGCTTATGGTGCACTGCAATATATTTATAGTGTGCAATAACACACTTGTAGTGTACTCTATTACATTTATAGTGTATTGAATTGTATATATGTACATATATGTATATAGTGATGTATTATAACACACAGAGGGTACTGTACTATATTTATGGTGAACTCTAATGCAATTATAGATACAAATATAGCAGCATACAATAGAGTCTGGCATAGAACTTTTTAAGTTTTTCAGTCAAGCTGGTGTGGAAAGGTATAGTAAAGCCTTAAGCATTGTGCCTAGATTACATGAGCCCCTCGGAAAACGCTGTAGCCTTTGTACACTAATGCACTCACAATCAAGCAAGAATTCGGGGCTAATCGAATGGTTCAGTTCACGCAGTCTTACATTTTACCTGGTCCTCCTGTACTCTCTCTCTCTTATGTATACATGGTAAAAAAGAAAAAATTGAGGTAAACTTATGACAAACTAGCTCAAAGAGAGCCGCTTCACAACCTTTAGTACTCACTTATAAACTGCACTTTTACCTTCAAAATCCCCTTGTTCCTCAAAGGGGGGAGAAAAACTGACGAGTGAAAGAACAAGCTTTGAGGTATTGTGAATTTACTCTCGATGGAAACAACTGCAACTATCAAGTAGTAGTAAGTATAGAACATTGAAAGAAAATACGACATGGCTTGACTTCCACCCCACGATGTCTAGTGTGTAGTACCTTTCGACTACCACCAACTACCTTTTGCAGCAGGTTTGTAGTAACAGTCCTCACAAGTAACATAGAATGCCTGCGTTATGAGCCCCATTCCCATTTACAATACATGCCTTGTTACGGCCTTACCTTTAGTCAGTAAGAGTGAGTCAGGTGAGAACTAAACGCCCGTGTGTCCACTGACATTTCCTTCCCAACTTTAGTGTGAATACACACGGCAACACAACTCACGAGTCAGCTGTACCGTTTTACAGTGTCAATGCTGTGGAACTCTACATCCTCTGTATACTTGTCAAGTCTTCTTCCAACTTTTTTAAATACTGACTGACAATTAGCGCTAAGCGTCTGTTAATAAAGAAGGTCACCTACTGCTAGTTAAATTGCCCTTCAAACCAAAGCAAGAAGACACACTCTACATATCAAGCTCAGTTATACGACCTCAACTCAAATTCAAACTTCAAGTCTGCGGTGCTGTCAAACGTACAGAAACTAAGTTAACTTATAAATACCGAACGAAATAAATAACGTCAACAAGCTTAACAAGCAACTAAAAATAATCTCCTAAAATATGATAAACAAAGCACCACAAAATAAACAACTAAAAGCGTAGTAAATCAACTTAAATAAAAATAAATAACCAGATCATACTAGAAACACGACGCGAAATAATAAAGAGTTTGTAAATAACTAGCAATAATATTCTAAAGATTTTAAATAACAAACACTACAGATAGTGATCAAACGAATAAGCTAAAATTCAATGTGTAAACAGTAAAGCCGAACAGAAACAGATGAAATTTTGAAACCGAAACCCTTCTAATCAGAAAAGCGTCAACACAAGTACGACTCAAACGTTTATACAAGTGCTCGACATACAAATCCACCGGACAACTCGATGGTGCAAGCGTGGCGTCCCCATCATTCATAACGTTCCTACATATTATAGTAGATTACGAGTTCATCGATAAAAAGGTCAGGAAGGTACAGCGAAATTTATTTTTAAAAGTTTGCTCCATCCTAAAATTACATTATTAGGTATGTAATTGACGAGACAATTCAACATTCAGTTCCCATCACCCTCCTCTACTTTCTCCCTTGTATACACTGTCTGCTTAGTTCGTTGGATTAGTGGAACGTCAACCCGAACACTCACTCCTGGTGTAAAAGCTACACGAAAACCTATTTGAAGCCAAAAATACTGTGAAAGCATAGAACTGAATAACTATAAAAAAGGTGATTTACATGCATGTAAAATCACGTATTAACATGAAGGAAAACAATTGTGCTGTGCTCATATACCACTTCCACTATTTTTCCAAAACTTTTCAACCCAACTTTCACATGCTGGATTGATTGGCATATTCTTATGCAAATAATCTTGAACTGCGAGTTGTGGAACACGGGTGTAATTATCCAATCCAAAGTGTAAAAGTCGTTGAAGTTCAATTTCCTAGAAGGCGAATTAGCTATATAGGTATCATTCTTTATTGTAATCTGTACCGCTAATTAATTTTTGATTGAGTATTTTATTGGATTGACGTTCTTAAGCTTCATCTTTAGCAAAGACATAATTGTTACTTAATCTTAATTTTTATTAAACAAACTACCAGATTTTATTTTTACACAGCTCATAATGGAATAAATATCTGTAAGCTAAAAATAATTCTTAGCATTACCGAATTTGCTACAAAACATTATGCTGAAAAGAATTTACTAAAAACGACAACTACTCTGGAATATACTGAAATAAACAGACAATTTATACTCGGTTTAACATTAATTTCCTACTAAATTATAAATTCCAAGTAATTAGTATTTACTAAGTTTGGACTGATTTCATTGAGATTGGTGAGCATTTAAAAAGTCAATGCTACATCTGATTCAGGAAGAAGCCGTATATATTTATTCCGTATGTATACTCACATATGAGACCCGACCGTGAAGCTCGTTAAGGCTTTTTGTTCTAACATTAATAACTCTCTGCTCTTGTTACAAATGTTGGTTAATCCCTGAAGTGGCGGCTTGAATGAAAAAAACATGTACGATGTATTTAGAGTGAAAACTACATATGTAAAACAAGTACCGGCATTTCTCACAGAGAGAGATACAGAGAGAGAGAGAGATGTGACTGTGAGTGAAGACAACTAATTATATAGTTGTGACATCTCCACAGATGACATTTGCTTGTTATAGAACATATTAAAACTAGCAAGTGTCTACATTTTTCATTTATTTTTACGGCCTGTGAACAAAGTCCAGGGGATTCTCTACAATATACATACATGCAAGCTTCTGTTGTATGTAATGACTGTCGACAACGGTTCTGTGCAATATTTCCATAGTGTTTTCTGTACAAGTTCCAACCCTGTGACATGTATTTCTAGTGCCTTCAATAATAAATAACAACTTTACTTACTCAACTCCAGGTCATAATCACAAAGTTGGTCCTCGCAACCACCATACGTAGATGTAATATTCATAATTAAGCTTGTTATAAGCGTCATAGTGCTACACTCAGTCAGGGGATGTTTATTTGCAGCTCTGTTTATGTATGAAAACGACGACTGGAAATAACAAGAATATGAGAACAAGGCGTAATTTAATTTAGAAAGAAACAGCCCTGGAAAAATAATGATATAGTGTGAAAAAGGAAACCCGGGGTTATACACTTTGCAAAGAAGAAGATTCACTTATTTAGCAAAGCAACCTTGAAGAAATAAGAGTATGTCAGATAACAACTCAAATGTCAGTGTCTTTTCAACAGCCTCTCTTCAGTATCAACTGGAGAAGATCTAGTGACAGCCTCTGATATCTCGCGGCTCTCAAAACTGACACCGCCACTATTCTTGAATGAACTCTTGTTTGAGAGCTTCAAATATAAATACATGTTGTGAAGACAACAACGTCCGCTCATCTAGCCTACATGGTATAGCATTTATGGATAAGCTCTCACAACCGCAGGTAATTCAATTATTCCCATATACATTATCATTATTCCCATATGCTAACAAGCTCATCACTATTTCAACGACTTGGCCCGAAACTGACGCCACTCACTCTGTCTCTCTGTCTTTCTCTTAACGTTTCAGGTGACCACACATAAGTCATTTAGTGGAAAAGCTATCTTCCAGAGAATATAATTTTGCGAAACCATGAACTAACTTATTATTCACCAGCGAAATAATAATATTGGAATTCCAAAAGAAACAACAACCTCCAAGAGGAACCAAACAACCTACATTATTAATTACTAATCAAGAGACAGAATACTTGTGATATGTAAATCGTACAACAACTAAACGTTGCACAGTCAGTTATGTTCTCGTAGCGCTTGCAACACGAGAAGCGCGAAGTTCACATATATACTATAGTCAATGGTTAACACGCCTTGAATTGAATACCTTGATTTCAATGTTGAACCTACCGATGGAACAAACGTAAGCACATCAAGTGTCCTAATAAAGCCTGAATATCATCGAGAATATCATCCCACACAACCACAACAGGATGAACTTGAAGGAGCAACCGGCGGTAAAAGTGCACTTATACCTTGGCATCAAAAGCAGACGGAGACGACGACTGATGAAAATGCTTAACAAATATTGACAGTTAAAAAAGCCCCGTCTTAAGTGCAATTAACATAGCAGATATATTAGAATGAAATTAAACCAGTGATAATATTTACTCGGCGAAGTGCACTTTTTGTTACTCTGTCTATCTGTGGACCCAAAAAGAATACATAGTATAGATATACAAGGTGCCTATGCACGTCGCTAAACTTAAATGTGAAAGCAATAATTTTCAACTGAACCTTCACATCTAATATCTTTCACTTTTCATACAAGTATCGAATGACATGGGTGGGAAAAAAGTTTGTGCTTGGCTCCTTGCAAATTGTGAAGTGCAATTGTGTAGTGCTCTAGCAGCCATGAGTCTACTGGGCGTAGTAGTAGTCTGTCCAGTGATGTTAGACCCGGCTATAGAGACACTTGCAAGTACCTTTGAGGATGCTCAGTGTCGAACGGTGTACAGTCGGACTATTCAGGGAATGTCAAACTGTACATGGACTTCATGTCGAGAAGGTTGCACGGCTGACATTTACTCCTGTTGGCATATCATAGTTGTCTACATGACCAACACTCATCTAGCCATGTACCAGGGACAGGACTCCTTGAAGCAGGCTTCGAGAAACACGACTACTGTCCCCCCAACGACAGCTACAAGCATATGGTCCATGTCATCTTCGTTTACTTTCGAACGGGATTATGACCTTGAATTGACACAGAATCTGACATCAGGTTTGCATCAAATGTTACAGGAAATCAACTTAAATATTCAAAATGACACAGTGTCCAAATTCATTGGTATTGCTGCTCTGTATCCCAACCAGCAGAAGTGTGTTTACAGCCCGATTTGTACGGACTATTATAAAATGTATGGGAAGAAGGGTGGTCCTACCTTTCCCTGTTTTGTCAGCCTTGATAACTTAACGATGGTGGTGACGACAGTGGACAAAGTAGGGGCATTGAGGAACATTTTCTACTGTTTTATCCCTCTAATTATCGCATCGGCCGTATTTACCTACTTATTTTACCGCGTGGGTCTCATAGGAGATAATCGAAACAGACTAAAGGGTGATGAGGAGTCGGACTCCAACAAGCCTTCGAGTCAAGTTGGAAAGAATGGACTGCTGCCAAATGGAGCTCCACCCGGAGCCCCCAAGAAGTTACGGAAAAAGTTCCTTCCCAAGAGGAAAGACTCGAGTAAGAAGAGGAGGGCTAGGAAAAATTTGAAAAAGAATATGTCCATCAAGAATCAGTTGTCAATCAAAAGTGCTAGCTCGTCCCGTCGGACTCCAAGTATTTCCATGGCCGGGCTTTCCGACGACGTTCATGTCTTTTCCAAACCACGAACTTCCGTACCTAGAATGTGAACCTGAGATGGCCATGCTCTCCCCCGAAAAACAATCTATCCTTTATTTACCTCACACAATGGTGAACACTGTTAAATGATAGTTATTGTGATTACGCATACACATACGCGGTAGGTGCAGCTAAATACTTAGATTCAACTAAATATTAAACACACCATTTGATATTTCCCTAATAGGTAATTTACCTTCCATTAATACAGCGCTACTAAACACACCAAATTGCTTGCCTAAACGAAATCATTATTTTTATGCAAGACGGGCGAATGTCCGACGTTTATAGCCTACACTATGTAACGTAGCAACCTGTGGCCCAGCAAAATTCATATTCTATACCCCACACACCTGAGATTCTGCAATATTTACTCACGAGACTTGAGTGTCTGTTATGCAACCTTGCAGTATTCCCCAATTAACTTCCCTCTCACATTAAGCACAATCCATGGTGATTATTATGAATAATTCCCCACATACTAGACGCAGTGCCAATGATCATTATTGCCGGGGGTAATTACTCCTATATGAGAGGAACGGAAAGCCAGGACAGAAAGCCGAAAACATTTGTACCTTCGAAGCACACAAGCTATAAACAACAGAAACGATGTTGAGGTAATCCTTCTTTTCTAAATTTTGGTCTAATTATTTATTTTCTCGGTGTGTTTTATTTTCAAGATTCAAGACTTGAATAATTCCATAACCGATTCCTGACAAAATTCAAATTGAGGTTCCACCCAACGTATTTATTATCATTGTGTTGTTGCTACACGTATACTGTAGTTACAAAAATATTTACAAACAGCTGTCGCTAAGGCAACACAGGGAAGTAGGTTTCATCAATGGTTTTAGCATAGAACTTGCGAACTACAGGACCTGAATTTGCTTCTTCAAATGTAAGACACTCCAGTTGGAGTGTAATTACTTATGCTGGAGATGGGAGGCAACCTGGAACATGGTCACGGTATATATAATGATTGAACTTTGCATTGAAGGATACTAAAATATACCCGCAGTTGTCCACAAGTAAGATATAACGATCTATAGAGCTACTGTATTATGATAGTAAGCTACTAGTAAGTATTAGAACTACCATATAGTATACATATTGCCTATTCCGCGCATATACTTATCACATACCTACTTATGGTTATTAAGAAATGTCTTCATATACTTATGGGACATGTGACTCCTGAAAATTTAAAGTTACAAGGTCTCTAATGAAGAGCCTATGTAAAGCATTCCGACTCCACAAAATCATTATCCACCATTAAAAGGGAACGGACGGAGGTTCGGACTGGAGCCAGAGAGTTGCAAATACCAGGGCAATTCACCTACATTATTATACTTCACTTTACCTTTTTGGAATTGTGTGCGAGGGAAGGATATGGAAGTAGGGTGCGTTCCACAATTCCAACATCCACTTCCATAACCGTAAACTTGATACCTCCACCGATAAATGTTACACATACATAACTTGTCAAATTTTCGGGTGGGCTACGCTGTACTACAGTTATTGCTACTTTCGCGAATTATCTCCATGCAGTAAATGGTAGGAGCTTGACGGAATCGTCAGGTTTTTCTAATATCTTCAGGTACACATATACATATATTTATACTTCCTATTGTACTATAATCCACATGTGCCCCTCCTGTGATAGTCCCACGTGGACGATGCAAATGCCAATATTTTCTAGAACGAACCCCAACCTTGAGTTGAGCAACAGAAAGGATGACAAGTTCATTTTTCAGGGTAGACTAAACAGAATAATTTTCCACACTTTGCATAGGTAAGTACCCGCGTAATGTGTAAATAAACAAAAGCAGCACTTGGTCGGAGGGATGATTGGCGTAAGCTGCAGTAAAGTATTTGCACAATTTAAGCACGTTTTCTATTACAGATAAATGGGGGAAATGTAAGTAGTAAGTACGTACATAAATATATACTTACAGTTTGCATAAGCATACAATTTATAAACATTAGTAGTATTCCTCGATTCAAATTCTATTGCTGGAACATCTCAAAACTGTTGGAGGAGTTCTATTTGTGAAATTACAGAGAAAGTACAGGCAGAGAAAGTTGCAGTAATGGAGTAATAAGCTGCAAATAGACAAAGCATTTCCCATTCACAAACAGAAATGTTGGTCAATGTTCCTGCAATTTGTTTGCAGTTATATTGAATTGATAAACTAACAAGGAGACAACAACAGATATGAATTATACATTTAGACATTACTTTCATATACAAAATAAAGACAGCAGTTATACTCTCACTGTACAAACAAGCTATGAACTTGCTGTTTGCAAATCCAACAACCTTTACTTAATTAAATTGTCAGCAATTTTCCAAAAGTTATAAGAGCAAAGCAAAACCACCTTCTCTTTCTTCATATTAAACATTGATATTCCTGGTATTTGGAGCCCTTGGGATGAGTATTTGTACTTCCAAGCTTTCGTGTTGTACATTCTAAACCTTCACAATGCACTTACAGCTTTTGAAGACTGCATACATGTATCTACATATCTGTAAAAAGATTTTATTAATGCTCTATGCACAAAGTACATATCTTTAATAGCTTTCAGTTTTCAAATCTCATTCTTTGAGCTGATTTTAATAAAATAAAGTATTTACATGTAATGTTGCTCAAAGTGCAGGTAGAAGACTCAAGTTTCTAAGTATCAATTTAGATTTCTTCTTTATACTTCTTTGGAAGTAATTTCTGTCTATTCTTTCTACAGGACCAAGGATGACAACAGCAATGGTTAATTCATGTACAAGAAAAGTTCTTGGTTAAAATAAGTAGACTTAGTCCAACGTATCCTGAAAGACTCAAAATGCTTATTGCAATGTAAGTACGTATAGAGCTACTGTGGTTTCAAGTAGGATTTGTCTGGCTTCTTGAAGTAGACTATGAAATACAATATAAATTTATTAAATGAAACTTCCTTTATACTGTATTTGTCATGCTTTGCCATTAAATTAAAGAAGTTACGTGGACTTTCAATTCCAGACAAGTATAAATAAATAATTCTGACTGAGAGGAGCGCGTAATGTAACACAAATTATATTTTAGTCATACACATGTAGAAGTTGGAACAATTTCCACTTTAGCCACGGCGTTCTTGGATGGAATTGCAAAGCGTGGAAGTTTTAATGTGACTTATCATTATATAATTTGCATACACAAACCTACTAGGTACTCCTTAATTTTCCATTAATATTAGATACCCTCGTGAAACAAATATTAGCTCGTGATTTTTAACTCAGGGTGACTGTATCAAGAAGGTAAACATATCCAAAGCAATGGACAAGAATAAATAATAGGTTTTTTCATATAATAAACCACTGCCTCATGCAATGTGCGTGAATGCAATTGAAAAAGTCAGCGCAGTTTAGTAGAAAGCACGAAAGAGTACATAACTTTCACAGTGAGATATACGTATGAGGCTCCATATAGATATAACATTGAACATAGGACTTATAATTCCTTGCTTGGCATTATAAATTCGATTCTTTTTATGGCAAAACTCTTAAATGATGAATCTTATGGGCTTGATATCCCAATTCCATGAGGCTTTTATACCGTTTAGCAAGCAATTTAAGGTTTTATGGTCATTCTGGAATAAATTGTTTTGGCTCTTAAATAATAGAGTCTGTTTCCGAGCTTAAATCTCACCAGCCGTCTAATCCTTCGAAAAACAGTGAATTAAGGTCTGTACCACGGCCGTTCCTTCATGTTTCATGCGCTGTAAATGAAAAAAGCGCGTGAATCAAGCCAGTTTACTGACTAAATTAAACTTTTGTATTAAAATCTCCGTAGATCAAACAGATTTGAATGTATTTCTTCGTGCAACGAGAGTTACCAAGGATCATGATTCTTATTCTGGTATAACTATGTATGTACATATGACTTTTGAAGTCCCTTGCAGTTTTACATTAAGAGCGCAGATTTCATCTCAATTTTAATATTTTTTGAAGTTGTAAAATGTGTTTAACCCACAAACCCATTGTCAGCCAAGCAGGAATTAAATGTTTGCTACCTTGTTTTTGGTGGACGACGTCGATATTTGTAAGGTTGAAAACTAGTACAAGTGTATGTACAAAACTCAAAAACAAGGCACTTTTACCTGCCCCGCACACAATTCGGAATTCAATGACACTAAATAATTCTTATTGTAATACCTAATCGCATTCACAATTCCTTGTTGTACTAATAATCACATTTGCAATTCATACAGTTGTAATAAATTCACATTCGTAATGCCATGGAAATGACGGACCTCAATGCAACTGTCCAGACTTTAATTCGGAAAAGTTCATAAGTATATAGGTAAATTGAGGCGAAATGTCCTTGTATTCATGTACCTAAGTCAAGGACAGACAAATGGCAAAACGTGATAATTCCAGGGCAATTATAATATGTACATGCATAGAAACGGCTTCCACTGTGTTGCTTGTGTAATAATTAGTCTATGCATGTTAATAATTAATTCATTTTTAAATCGAGCCAGTTCAAATGCAAGTTAATAATTAAATATCAATTCCGCGTCCCAACATTCACACTCTCACATGAATACGAATCCGGGAGTCCAATAATCCATGCAGTTTAATACGGAATCATTTGTGCATGAACTGTGTACGTTGTATGTACTTATATTTTGAACAAATGTGCTTCTATGTTAAAAGACTTTTCTGTAGCATATTATATACATATAATATGCTACAGAAAATAACATTTCTATACTTTCAGCCAATAAAAATTGGGTGCATGTAGATGAAATCGATCCCGAAGTCGGGATATCAGTGCTAAGAAATAGAACAAGGAACAATCTATTAACCGGTCTTTGTTTCTCTTACAAGTAGAGAGTTTGACCCGTCGGTCAACAGTTTAAAACGCTTGCATTCGAAGTGACGTCCAGGAAACGAAGCAGAACTTTTATTATCAGTCTATAAAAATGAATAGTTTTAAACTCTCAGGTGCCCAGCAGTTCATTGCGAGCGTAATAAAAAGCATTACGCAAACATATGAATAAGTTATGACGGACTGACGACCGGAGAATTCATGTGTTCACCTACATAAAGCTCTTGTTGTAACTTTGACAAGTCTCAACTCTTTTTTATGAATACTCTCTATAATTGATTGCATGCTCGGAATTGTGAAACGCGATGAAATGATACTTACTTGAGTCAATATTGAGCATCTAGTGTTTACATTGTAATAATGGAGGTGAGTGTATAAGACTTTTAAGTATTGTTTGGGGACGAACTACGGTGTTATTTGGTTATGCTTAATAATTCCATTCACAGAGATAATGCAAAGTTCCACACGAACGTATATCAACGGTATCGAAACTAATCACAGACAACACACATATCATTAGACTGATCCAATCCAACCAAACTCTTTATAACTTGTTCCGTTCCCATTTCCAATGCTGATGATTGTACATGCACCAGTCATTGGCATGCTGTTCGAATGCTCGTATGTGACTAATATTAAAATCTAGAAATGTTTTTTTGTGTTATTACAGATAATAATTCCAGAAAACTCTGCCTTAGATTTCCTCAACTGATGGAGGATCCTGATATTCCAAGAAATCAACTATTTTTACTACTACGAGTCGACGAAATTGGAACACCCTGTGACTTTACAAGCCTTAAAACTCTACAATGGCTCTACTATGAATATATAGGGAATCCTCAATGTAGTAATACATACTTTATAGTGTGATCCTTACTATGTAAATACTAATAACATATGTAATTTAGTAAATTTAAAATACGATTATCAACTTTTCGATTCCAAATGATTAGGCAGTAGGCAGACTTTACTAATTAAATTACTAATTCAGTATAATTATTATAATATGTATAACTATTATAATATTCCAAAGACATTTCCATTTGTAAATTCTGCGGTTTCGCACTTTACCTCCTGTGGTTATGTTTCGAATCAAAAGGACAATGATTACCTCACATGTAAAAAAGATAGTTACCTGAATCGTTAGACATAAGATACCTTTGCAATGTTAATGTAATAATTTAGTAATCCTAGAAAATGTCTATTTTAAAAGATTATTAGAGTAAACTTTCTTAAATATGGACAGTTTACATGAATCATCATACATTGAAAACTTTCGACGGGAAAATGGCAGATGATTGATGGGGATGGGGGCGCGCATATCAACTATACACTCGAAAATACTCAGCAATAACTAATACAAGGAAATCAGTACATATACATAATAATATTTAGCTTTTCGTAGTAAATTCCTTATGTCAACATAAAGTCGAATCTTTTCTGTGGGAATTCCAGGATGTCAAAACATTTTGACAGACGGATTTTGCAAGCCATTCAGGTATTCATAGATGGGTCCGCAATATTGTGAAGCAAGTAAGATTGTCTGAGCGGAGAATGTAGTAGGTGATTAATAGCGGTGATAAGTTTGTATTTTGAATCGTACATTCCAATACGACTGAAATCCCACGATCTTGACCCATTTTACAAAACAAGCGATGAAATATCTTTCTATCACCATCAAATCACAAAAGAATTGCGTTTCCAAAACTAGTTATACAACTATTATGTTATTTACATATTATTGTCATTTTTATATTTACAGACATGGAATCGGGTTTGTAATCTGTAGTTTCATATTCAAAATGATTGAAACATTTCCTCGTTTAATATCCTAGAAGCATTTATTTTTTCGAAAAATGCCGCACGAATACATAACTTTTACTGAAGTTTATTCATATGCGCAATCATTCGACACTTACAAACTTTTGGCACTTGTTAAAGTAAAGTGCACGAGATTGCATGAGATCATACATAAAAAATTGTACTATTGAAGTGATACTATCAGCAGAGCAGACGAACATAGGTAAGTTGACAAAAACGCTTTCTTTTGTAATGTATAAGCTGTGACGGTGCATGGGTTGATAAGTTTCGTTATGCGCTGACTCTCTATTCAAAGACCTTCTGTTGCGAATTTTAAGACAGTCGTGTTTAAAGTTGCAAAATCTGCTACAAATGGATTTACATTTCGTATATAATTATACCACTGTTGACATTCACGCGACATTTAGTAAATAACAACTTACATACAAAATATAATATAACTGGTACATCACACGGTTGTGTCACTGAACATGCAGCAGTATAGCAACAACTATAGAGCTACCCGTCATTTTTTAGAATGGGAACATGGAAGGAAAATTAAAGACTCATGCATACTTTATGCCCTCATAGTATACAGTACTTTTAATACATGCAATAACTACTTTGACAATTTAAAAGCTCTGAACCCTGCTTTTCTCCTACAGTAGCTGCAAGCTGAATATATTATTATATAGACGCGTCCACCTTTGAGGCAGTACCCAGAAACAGACCCAGTTACCTACTTCGGACTTTTTATGCACTATAGTAAGATGTCCAAATCCACAGTTACATGGCTCAACCTTAGAGAGTATAAACAAACTAAGCTTTACTGAGTATACAACATATTTACTCTATTTGGGTTTCAGTCATAGTCGGTTGGAGCACTGCACCACACAAAATAAATCAATTGATTAAGATCAAAACGAGCTGTTTCGGGTGAAAGTAAAAAAGAAACTATTTGGTTTTACACTTACCAACAATGAGATGGGAAACGACAACATCAAAAAATGATTTCCTGTATTATGAAACAAATAAGCCTTTATTGCCCTCTCGCTTAATCATTTTAGACAAAATTAATAATACACTCCCGCCTGCATTCATGAATAATGACTTGAACTACTCGAGCAAAAATGCTATGTATACTTATAGAGAAATTTTTAATTATTATTGTATTATTAAATTGTTATGATTTTCAATAAAATAAAACTTGTTCAACCCATTTGGCACCTTTCAAACAGAATTTCCACGAATTAAGCATTTTTGGCATACAGAAGCAGTTATACATATACCTAACTAATATAATGCTACATATAGTAAATATCTGTATTATAACAGCTTGTCTATACACTATATGGTTATGTTATTATGTTATAACAACTTTAAACAGTCTGCTGCTACTAAATACAATAACTTCAAGATATAAGTATAATTACATACCTCTCATTTCGACTGGAACAATTCTGAAAACACCCATACATCTATATTCTCAAGGTTAGGTGATTCATCTCTTATTAAGTACATGGCTACTCGTGTACTACAATATTATATATTGCATAAAACTGTATATGACTTCTGTAAGCTTCATAATTACTGGTGCTTTTAAAAATGTATTAGTACAATATGTTAAAAATAATGGAGAATTATGTGAACAAGCTGTAATTAAGTACGGATGGAAATAAAAAGCGTGATAAGAAGCTACCGTGAGTCTCAAAGATTTTATGGCATGTACCTATATAATTAAATCACGAAAGAATGCATGCGATTCTTCTTTCTGTTCTAGTATATAAGACCTTCTGTGTATGCATATGTATGTATAGCACACATCTTTTAAAACAAATATCTTTTATAGATGTTCTCAGATTCTAAAATCCAATATGTACCTTACCTGCATG
Source organism: Lipothrix lubbocki (assembly GCA_034696945.1). NCBI lineage: Eukaryota > Metazoa > Arthropoda > Collembola > Symphypleona > Sminthuridae > Lipothrix > Lipothrix lubbocki. Next base: position 12,667 of record JAQGAK010000018.1, on the reverse strand, counting down.
TGTACCTTTTATATATCAACTAATACCTTGTATTGAACCAAAGGATTACTTTTACATTGTATAAAATAAATATTATTTCGGTCTACCTATATTATTGGAACGGTAATGAACTTCTTTTGCCCTTGCTGTATACCCACAATGAATCAGATTGTACACAAGGGATATTTGTTGAAGCTAATAATCAAATAATTGTTACTGTTAATTTTGCGTTTTGTGAATGACTACCACCAATTCCGACGTTTTCTTATAGGAAACCATTAAGTAGTACACGACTTAAAATTTTGTTGAAAAATAAACGCATGCCATGCCACCGACGCGACACCGACATGCCCAGGTGTGCTTAATTTCTTTACTATACTCGAAACATTCTCATTTACACGCAACTGTAGGAATAAATAGCTTTTAATTACACTTCAATCAAATAGAGATTTAAACATTGAACGATTAGCATGTACTTTAGCCTTGTTTGAATTACGGGTGCGAAATCATATGTCTATGTGGACGTTTGTATAAATGAATAAAGAAAGTTATTAGAATTCAAACATATAAAACCTCATTTTTGCCTGCATTTATCAACTTTGAAAACAATTTATTAGCTGTTATTGATTTTTGAAATACAATCTTAATTTTTGGAATTTATTCGTTACAATAAATTGTAGTGTCCAACAACAATGAATTAGGAGAAAGTTCTAATAATGTAGAAAGCACATGACCGAAGGGAAAGAAACTTTTAGATATGTTTTAGATATGAACAAAGCAGGAAACAAAATACAAAGCTGCAACTAGCGGCATCAATGAGCGCCGAAAGAAGTTATTGCCATTGAGAAAGACCAGGAAAATCTCCGGATTTACAAAATCGGAAGAAGCCGGTAAGCAGGTAAGAATGCGTGAATGCAAGTATAAACCGAGCTGAAATTCAGCTCTGAAACCGTAAATTGTAAACTTCCATTATTGTGTAAACTCTAACACAATCTTTCTATGCTGAAAGTATTAGTAAGTTAATGATGTTGCGTATTAAATGATGGGAGTTAAACCAAGTAATCTTCGGAAGTTCCTTGAAGGAAATGTAAAAAAAATACAGATAAAGATGTGGATATTCAATAATTTGAATATGAAAAATTATTTCTTAGTCTTTAAAGCTTTTTCACAAAAAAGGAATTACTTTTATTATCTTCATGTAATAACTTTTAATATAGATTGTACAATGAAATTTATGAATGAATTAGTTATATTTGTCATTAAGGTTTAGATGCACGTTGGCAAAAGAGGGTTGACTAGATTAATAATCATTTTAAAGCGCAGGACTGTAGCAGCAGTAATAACAAAAAGTAATAACAATAGTAAATTAATTATTAAATATTATTGTTACATTAATTAACTCTTCTATTACACCTAAGGTTCCAAAAATAAATGAATATAGCATAATAAATATAAATCTACAGATATTTGTTAAAGATACATAAATGTGCATAATAAATTATTTTATAAAATTTCAATTGGACAAATTCACACATGCATATATTATATGGTATACGAAAGATCTATGTATACTAATACCCTTTCTTTACTTCACAGTAACCTCAGCTAACCTACAACAATCTTTCGAAATAAATTCCTTCATATATAGTAATATTCATATTTTTTTATATTGTAAGCACAACGCTATTTAATGTCTATTTTACACTGGCAATACTACTGGTATATTATATATATATATATGTACATATAGCATTAATTTCCATAGTCACAGATCGTAATCGTAAACTCGAATCACCAAGTAAATTAATTAATTATTACATTAGTTCCAGGCGGTGAAAGGTGGACACTAACATAGAATCTAACTATACACATAATAAATCATACTAGGTATTCTAAAGACTTGGTTACTATTCATCCTGGCAGCAAGATTTCAGATTATATTTAATAGATCATCATATATAGAATCTACTTTGTAATAATAATTTCAAGTTTTGTTCGTTTACATTGCTGACTTGTAAGTTAATTAGTTTGAATATATAAGATTCGTGACAAAAGTTGAATTGTCAACTACAAAACTTTCTACATTGCACAATTCTAAAAATTCTAGTTTGATTCTGTCGAACGTGTGACACTCCTAGCCCATAAATTCATGTAATGTAACATTTAATTCAAACACAGGATCTGTTACACTTGATCTGCTTTTCCCAAGTGAATTCTCTATAGGGCTGACAGGATTGAAAACAATCTCAAAACACTTGATAAAATACGTATGGAATAAGCTACACCTATAAAGTTCTACATGCGTGGTCCTTATGTTTCTAAATATATTGGTCTTGCTTTGTAGCGTTAATAGAAATGAATCTTGACTCAACAATAGAGTAGCAACGAGCAACAAGCGGTGATTATATTTGTCTCCGTTTATGTCATGGTATGGCAGGGTAATTTCTCGCCTAATATTATTAGGTAGAAGCGGTTGTCATCATTGTCTACGAATATACGAATAAAGTTAAAAGCGTGTATCTCTCTCTCGATGATCACTAATAAAATTATCATTTTTAAAGTTGCATTTCATAAAATTCTGTGTCGACGGACGATGGACACAGCACATCAAATTAATATAAGTACCGTCACCATGAGTGCAAATTTGCACCTTTAAAGGTCTGTCTCTGTTTAATTGCACAATTCCATATATTTCCAATCACAAAACCAACCCTAATTACTAATAAAGTGGACACAGGGACTGGGACACATTTTTCAGTTTCAGTGTAATAAAGTCTTTTCTTCTATTTACTTATGGGTGGTCTATGTATGTCGAACGGTCTTGTCATGTATCTGTCTGTCATAAATTCACAATCATTCGTGGTGGAAGGTAAAATGTATTTTAAGGAACGTGCTTGGATGAGCATGTTTGCACGTCATCTATGGGCCAAACAGTGGTGGTCACCGCAGGCTCAGCAGGTTGGTCGGGCTGGTAGGGTTGTTTCTGGTTCCGACTAGCATTCATGCCCTGCTGTTGGGCCCTTTCGGTCAGTGTCAATTGATCAGTGTCCTCTCGTTTCGGAATATGCAGATGACACAGTTCGTAAAGACCGTAAATAGCTAAAAGGAGGGCGACAAACCCAGCCAGAAATCCGAAAACCTGAAGGAAAAAAATTACATACTAAATAATTCCAAATTTATTGATGTTGATGTATGTACGGTGGCCTAGACAGTAGAGAATACATCTTGATGAGACGTAATATTTATAATAAAAACTTTTTACTGAGAACATTTTATTCCCAATAGTAAAATATATCCTTTGTTTCCAAGCAGGAGTAAATCCTAAGGGTGACATTAAACTAAATCTAGATGTGGAAACGCTTACACTGGAAGCTATGAGTTGATCTCTGATAACTTTAGTAACCCCTGGGAAGGATTCTTGGTACATTTGTGTAAGGTGCACAATTAGAACTGAACTTCCTATCAAGGCCGCGCATTCAGTCACATAGATACTCACAGCCTGAAAGAGAAACCGTAAAGGTCAGATTGTTGACTTAAGCTCCACATTCGTAAACAAATACTTCAAACGGTGACATTTAATATTCTTCCTTTAAAAGTGTCACAGCTTTTAGTGGTTGTGAATATATTGATTCTTACCATTCGGGGGTAGTGAATGGGGAAAGCATGGTAAAGTAAAGATATGTCGAGGAACATTAAAAGTACGGTGACTAAAATGGTGAATAGGAGGACAAATAACATCAAGCGGATCCGGCTAACGTAGGGCAATGAAAATAGTCCGTAGATGGCAGTGCCTGATGTGCAAAGGAGGCCCAGGCTGACTATTGACGCGATCTGTGGAAATCATAAAAAACATTTTTATTAAATCAGAAATACTAAATATACATACAAAATCAATATGAATTCTCTCTTGTGATCCATTCGAGATTTATTGAAGCCGTGAGTCCAAGTTAATGAATATCCATCGTGCAGAAAACTCCATTACTAAACTACTTCTATAAACCAATTACTTCGATATCGAGACTGTAAACCCCGGCTCTAACGAATAGTTAAACTCACCAATAAAACAATTCTAAGTATCCCTATAGGCGTCTTGAAGTGATTAGAATCACAATACATCGAGACTGGACCACCTACTATTCTTCTTTCCAAATCATCCATCTGTGGAGAAAACAAAGATACTTATTAGTATTTCATAGTTAATAAAATGCAACTTATTAAGGTTAATACTCATGGATAATCTACGGAAGAATGTATGGAATATATCTACATGTATGCAAACCCACTCTGTTATGGTTGGCGTAAAGTGCGTGAGAATCCCAAGAGTGGACAGAAGCTCGGGAGTCACAAGTCATACTACTATAAGGTAGCCGTGAGATAGATCCGTCGATCTCAAAATCCTGTAAGTCATCTGTACCAACACTGATGGGTTCCAAATCTCGAATTTCATCCAATAAAGCGTCGATTTCATCAGCAGCATACAAATCCGACACGGAATTAATGAAGCGGGCGGATGCTGATACGGAGCCAGATTTCAAAGAAATTTTCTCACTTACGCTTAACTGCTCTGACTTGCTCCAATCTCTAGGAATCCCGCACTGCTTTGACGGCATCGTCAACCATCACCATCCCTGTAAATTCATTTATTTAAAAAAATTAATAATAAAATTATTAACAACATTTCAATAATTCATACAAATTAATTTCTATTAAGCTAATTTTTGCATTAGATAGCAAAAGAAAAAATAATAATGGTCAAGGAGAATAAACTTACTTGAACTTAATTTACTTAATCTTCCTCTACTTGCAAGAACGTTGGCTCATAAGCGTGGACACTGCTCTAGTATAAAATGCCAATCGTAAAACACCGTTTAAGAAATTGTGTGTATAATCCAATTCCCCCAAATTCACTCGTATTGTTGAATCACAAAGAATTAACTGGATGATTTCTCAGGTAAATGAACACATGTCCTCTAGTGTAAAGTCGCTCGAATGTGCTTTAATGCGATATGTGCACTCTAAAGTAAAATTCATGCGATTCTGCAGTGTCAAAAGCGTGGTAACCCACCGTCAAAGGTTTCTTATTGAGAGTACATATATGTGTGTTTAGCTTTCGTTATGTTTGGCCACCAATAAATTGTCGCTTGCACCAATCTAGCACTGCCCCATGGTCAATGTTGTTTTTAGGACGTTGTTTGAGACGAATGCAGATCAAGGCTGCGATATCGCAGCCAAATTTATACGTAGATTAGGTTACTTTACTTTTTAATCTGTTGATCTCACCGCGGTATTGCCAACTTCTGGAACATGATAAAAGGGCCCTTTGACTGTATATGATAAGGAGCGTAATATCGTCGAGTTTGAAGTCAAACGTTCTCTCACAAAGTTTCACTGTTGCCAGTACACAAAACTTAAATCCGTCAGTCAAGCAACGCCCTAATCTATTTCATAAGGGAATAATGTTCGAGTTCCGGTGAACAAGGAATTGGAAGTACAAGGATTATACGTGGAAATTGTAGATATAGAAACTCAACAACAGTGATCGAATGTCTCACTGCATTTATAGCACTTTCTCAACCCTATAGTACGGATTCAAGTACAATGTTTATAATACACAATTTGTATATTAGAAATCTGAGTTTCTCAGAGAAAGTTTATGCCGAATAGTTCGAATAACAAATATACTTGGTAGTTTCAGTCTGGAATACACTTCTGGCAGTTCCAATCTGGAATGTACATTGGTATGTAAGTGTTGGTTCCAATCTAAAATGTATCTGTGCTTGGTAGTTTCAATCTAGAATATACTTGGCAGTTCCAGTCAATAATAAGCTTAATGTTATAGAGAAACGAAGCTGAAAGTGGAAGAAATGTTTGTTGCTAAATAGAAAGTGTTTACGCTTCTGTTCACCAAATAGGAGACCGGTTTGTATGATGAAGTGGAGAAAGAACGTGAAAGTTACCAACGCCTTGGCAGCTTCTGCTGTTTTCTTTATAGTTATACACACGCAGATCTTAGGAATATAGATTTTGTTCTTGTATTAAACAACAGTTGAACTTTCTGAACTCTTAAGCATCTCCAGAATGTTGTGTGCTTTCACCAATGCACCACATTCTATATTGCAACAGTGCTGCACTATATGTTTATATCGGTGTAATTGCAGTCACTACGAAACGCGACTAAGATATTTATATAAACAATTTCTTATGCGGAGGATTTCTATTTCCAGTTCTCCAGGCTTTCCAGAGTATCCCGTTCTACTCTACGTACGCTCCTCCGACCCAGTACCGCTCTAGTATATCAACCCTTGATCCTCTTATTGTGAGAATCGAGTTTCCCCAGCATATACAGTTCGGGTATATATGTCAGATGTATGCTCCGTTAATTCTACTGAAGCAGTTGTTCCAAATGCATGTGTGTATGTAGATATATGAAAAGACCGAATCTGATGAAAATCATGCACCCAAGGTATACTTTCCCTCTCTCTCTCTCTCTCTCGCTCTCTCAGCTTCATATTGTGGAACAATACTTTACAGGGGGAGACCCAAAGATCGGACTGATGCCACCCTTGCGTCTGTGCAGACTTTGAACCTAAACCTGAACCGGTAAATTGTCCAGGTGCACATTTTCATTCTTTGCATCTTGTGGCTCTGCGGCTTCGGAATACCCTTTCCATTTCATAGTTGATTGAATCCAGATGGTTTGCTCTTTATCTGTATACTTATTATATATGACAGACTTAATACTTTACTATGGATAGTGTAACCTCCTATATACTTTTAGGGCTTGGATTTGGAAGGCAAAATTAATCGGGCAGAACTTTTGCACTATTTTGGAGGAGTTGAAAACATTCGTTTATAGGGTTTACGGTTCCACCAAAAAATATTAATATCAAGGTCCTTTACTATACTTATATAGGTTAGAAAATGTATGGTCACATAACTTGACTAAACTCGTTCTCGCATTTCTAAACGCCATATGCGTGTATTACAAACGTATGGGCCAAATATTTACGAACTGTCAATGCATAAAGTTAATAGTGTTACCATAAACAAACTTAATTCTCTAATTTAAATTTAGTCAAGTACACTGCAGAAATCTCTGCTTATGCAAGTAAATGAGGGAGTATAGAATCACCATTTAATGAATATGCGTGCAGACAACGAATACTTTTTAACATACACAAATAATGGTGCATTTATCTAAATCTTTAATTAATAAACATATTTACGAACACCATAAGTTCATTTGTTATTATTACTTTATAGGAACGTACAATGAGTGTGTAGTGAAAGTATAAAATATATGTTCACAAAATGTTAATTCTGTAAACTACGAAAAGCGGCAGTCCGAACATTATCCAACCGGCTGTCTTCAGCAATAACAGACTTTTCTTTGTCTAATAAAATAGCCCGTTCAATGAATACTCTATTCCCATTTGGTGCTTTACTGTATTCATTTGGAACATGCTTGAGTACTTGCCGTTTTTTGGCATCCTCAATGAGGTCGCACCACATTTTATTCTACAAAATAAAATAATGACATTAATTGTCCACAAATCTGACCTGATTGGTATCTCCCGAGCTTATATAAATGTAGATAAAGTTATGCTATGAAGTTACTTACCCTACTAAGGCATTCCATCTTGCCTATGATAATCAGACTTTGTCGAGCTCGGGTGAGAGCGACACACAGACGTTTTTTACTGTTTAAAAACCCCACCGCTTGGCTCCTCACACAGCTTAATATTAATATGTCTATTTCTCGGCCTTGGTAGCTGTCTATAGTGTCTACCTGCACCGCTGATAAAATCTCGAAATCCCGACGCTGTTTTTTGAATCTAACATTAAAGCTGATTAGTATCCCAAAAAGACAATTAAAAGCAAGCACATATATAAATATGTAATACGTCATACTTCTCAAGAGCGTCTTTTATTTCATTTTTCTGTTCCCTATATGGGGTAATTACACCAATCGTCAAAGGCGTACTCTCCTCATTCATGGTTTTCCTCTGTAAACTTATTATTTTTAGAATATCAAAGAGGAGTTTTATTTCGTCAGCGTTGCTAATTTTCCTGTTAAAAAACAAGAACATCCTATTATTTTGTGAAAGGTTTGTTCAAGATTACCACAACTGTGTAATACTTCACTTACATAGTGTGCAGAAGTAGAAATTTCCGAACAGATTGGACAAAAGACAGATAAATAAAGAATAAGAAACGAAAAGACAATCAAAATGGGTGCAATGTAGTGAGATGTTATAAGTGTTATATGACTTGAAAATTTACGGTAACTTACCCATCAGCTGATGGATTGGATTCTTCTCCATCGAAATTAATGAAAACGTAAGGCATTAATCTCAATTTATTTTGCCTATTCAGCGTTACAATACTTGGGGTTTTTAATTTCCCATAGTAAAAATATCTATTTGGCCAACTCAGTATCTCGGGGTGCATGCGGTACTGCAGCTCCAAAAACATTGTAGGTGTTTGTTTGCCTAGTAATTTTTTCTTGTAATACTCAAAATGTCGAGTAAATAAAGACTCGCCTAAATTGTTTGCTGAGGCCTCCTGCAAACAAGTAAAATTCATTCGGTAAAAATAATCACCAGAATAATTCAAATTCATTTAAATTGTTGTGACTTTGTAAATCAAATTTTACTTCGGAAATCACCGTTGCAGGAAGTTGAAATGGATCACCGACAAGTAATAATTTCGTAACATCTAACATCAGGGGAGCTACCGACTCTGGTTCTGTGGCTTGAGTAGCTTCGTCAATTATGCACACGGTGAGTTTGGGTCTTTGACTGCTATGGAAAAAATCACTTCTCGTTGCAAAAATCTGGTCAGTTATAAATTAAATGATAACAAAGATTGTTCAAATAACTCACGATTGATGATCTTTGGTGCGGCTCAAATGCCGCTGCAGTACGGGATGAGTACACGAGCCCAAGGTACTAAAAAGTATGTTCACTTCTTGCAAAATCTTTCCCTTTTCCTTCTCTAACTGTCCTCTAGGAAGTTGAGCAACGCAAGAACTCTGCAATAAAGTAACAGATTGTAACATAAATCTTATACCATGAATGAAGTTATGGATGGTGACCAACAACGGTCGACAACAACAATAATAATCGCAAACTAGTTGGAGGCAAAATTTTATTCATGTTTCAGTTACCATTAGATTTTCCAAATCTTTTTTGTGTTTATCCAACCGTCTCTTCTCTTCCTGTAAATCTAGACACAACTGCTCAACATCTTCCTTCATTTTCTGTTTCTCAGATATTTCATTATGAAGTCGATTGATATGAGCCTGAGCATCTTTTATCTAAGTGGCAAAGATTTAATCAATTAACATACAAGAACTTACTCATACAACTATGTATACCTATTCAACAAGAAACAATTATTAAATGAAAATCAATGTTGGTCAAATATAACGATAAAATATTGTAATTACCGCTTTAACAATGCTGTCATCAGCACTTGGTGGCTTACAACGTTTCTCTGCTAATTTATCCAAGGAGAGAATTTTAGACTCTTCATTTCCAATTCTAACCATTAAAGGCTTCTCTTCTTGAGGTCCTATTTTACATAATATCCATAGATTCGAATAATGATTTTACTGATCAAAAAAGGAATTCACATTTTTAGGGAAGTAAAATTACCTTTATAATGTTCATTCCAAAAACTGTTCAACCGTGAAATTATTTCATTGAGGGCTGTATTACTAGGTGTGCACACCAAAATTTTTGTTTTCGAACCCAAATTCCTTGGTCCCTTCAATAGTTGAACAATAAGGGCAACAATAACGTTTGTTTTTCCCGTTCCTATCAAACGAACATAAAATTATGTAAAAAAGCTAAACTATGTACATTAAACGGTTAAATTTAAAGGTTAGGCAAGTACCTGGGGGACCATGAAGAAGCATGATTTCTGGATTAGTGTCCCTCAATACTCGATCAGAAACACTATGAACGATTAACTTTTGTGCTGGATTTAGTTTACTCTGGTGAAGAAATAAAAATCATGGGTTAAGTATTAATTTAAACATATGTATCAGTAACATCAAACTTATACATTTTCGCCACCTACTAGAGAAGATGGTAGTACGGCATTACTCGTTGGAGTCGCCGGATTAAATGTTGGATAATCTAGAGATGGTTCTAAAATCTTTCGACACAACGGCGACTCGTGAAGTGTAAGAACTGATTTAAAGTCTCGTAGTGTTGGGGCTACGTAGTATATTTTTTGCAGCTCCATGGGTTTGTCACTGGCTAGAACATTTCTCTCCTGAGGAGTCATTTTAAGTATCAAATAAAAGGTAGTTTTGTATTTCGGCTTATCCTCTCCACGCATTTTAAGCTCTACAAATGTAAGAGGCATTAGATAAATGAATTAACTAGTATATATTGCTTCGCAAATTCATTATAGAAATCGTACCACCAACTTCCTTGCGGTATAGTTCTTTATGGACGGACGTTTTAGGATCTATTGGAATACTATCCCCATTCTTAATGAAAGTAAAGAGTTTTCTGTTCATCAGCTTTGGCTGACCAGCGTCGTCAGGCATATTAAAGTGCAAAATTACTATTCCAAAATCGTAATGTCGATCAAGAAGATTATCATGAGAAAATCCTAAAAATAATAACAAAAAATGCATACACTTCAAATAGATTCATATTATTACCAATACATTAATGCGTAGACAAGAAATTTTTACTGGAGTCCCAAAAAATTTGAATTTGTATACTATTTTCAATAAAAACTGTTTATAAGTGGGAGAAACGCATTCACATGATTACACACAAATTTATGTATGTCAAGATAGATGTCAAAATATTTACCGTGGCAGGTAATTATTGACCATTCAAAGTCGCTGTCAATTTCATTATTTGGTAATCGTTGATTTCGACTTTCCTGGGACGGCTCACCATAGAGAAGAGGACATTTATTTTCTACTTTAACATCCTCAATCCCAATGAAAAACGTCTTTCGTCTGAAACCAGAAGAATATCACTCAATACAGTTATTTCATAACCTAACACGTGGTCAGATTAGAGGTACTTTTATGTAAATACATTATATACATAGTCTACAAGTAAAAATGAAATACATACGCTTTCCCGGCAAACTGCTTCTTGTAACTTTTTCCCCCGCCTCCATAATCCTGCATTAGACTTCTCCAAAACTCCATCATCAATAAGGGGTAAAAGATTTCTACGTAGTCACTGAATTTCACGAACAGGCTAACTGTTCCTATAAGTTTTCTATTCCCCAACAACTCCGGTGGAGGACTTTTACAGTCCTTCTGTTCCTGAAAAAATATTTTCGACATTACACATGAAAATGCCTTCCGTGGTATTAATTATGACATTTTTATTCCTCTACGAGATTCAATTTCGATAAAACAAATTCTAGCGAAAATACCTCTAGCCACTTTGGATTCCATACTAAAATATCCTTGTAGGGTTCATCCATTGCAATAGATTTTGTTTCTGCTGACTTACTACTACTACTATCCATCAGTCTATTTGTAATATTGTAAGTTCCATTTTGTTCAGGTCGATAAGGTCTGCTGGGACCGGCCTGAGGTTGCTTTACAGCCACTGAATAGCATAAAACATAATAATTATTTTCACGACTTTATAACTAGGAAACTCAATTTTCATTCCAATATTACCGGCCGGCTGACGTTGGGGTGGGGGACCAGATTTTTTTTGAAGAAGCTCCTGCCCGGGTTGATGAGAAGGCTGGGGACGATATTGTCTGTTCTGTATAACCCTGGCATCAGAATAGTCGACAGGCCTATTATTGACGATTCTGTTAATCGGCATCTGATTGCGTAGTGAGCTCGCACCTTGGATTAGTTGGATTTGGGCAGTGTGCGCTGCATTAATCCTCGAAGAGGGTACGGCAACTGTTACCAAAATCACAAAACAGTAATCGATTCAACTCCAAACTCCGTTATATTACAGTAACTAAACCTCATGAAAAAGGAATTGTTTGTAATCTGCTTTAATAAGCAATCACACCTTTATTCAGATCATCAAAGAGACTATCAGCTCTAGATTTCTTGGTATTCTTTACTTTAACTTGAGGTATAAGTACAACAGGGGGACCTGGATTATGACTAGCCTTTTCCTTTCTTTCCTTGTTCTTTATTGTTGCTAGTTTCTTTAAACGTTGATTTCTCTGATCCTTCATGCTACGAGGAGACATTTGTGGTTGTTTGAATTTTGGCGAGGGAGGAGACACAAAAGGAGATCTTTGTTTTCGCCGCCTAGAAGGATCTGGTGGTGGGTCAATTATAATAGGCTTAGTATATTTAGGCCCCTGTTTATCTTTCAAGCTTGTGTCAATGATGAATTCCTGCTCCATGTGTTCTTCTTGTTCGTCGCTCTCGCTGTCCGACTGTACATTTGATTCAAACAAATCGGGTTCCATGAAACCATTTTCTTCCTCCTGCATGTCATTCTCAGGTGAGGACGGTGCTAATGAAACAAAAATACAGTTCAGTAAAGTCACAAACTTATGAGCAGGGATGGGTAACGTTATTTATCACGACCCAATTTCTTAGTTAACGTTTTAAGCTTGAAATATGTTGTTAAAATATTTACATGTATTTTAAATATGTACATAACAAAATATGTGAAATAATATAAAAAGAATTTTTTAAATCGGACCATTATTGTGG